>PVIW01010251.1:0-45614 GCA_004026585.1 Noctilio leporinus
CTGTAATGGGTGAGATCATATGATATTTGTCCTTCACTGACTGGCTTATTTCACTAAGCATAATACTCTCCAGTTCCATCCATGTTGTTGCAAAGGGTACAAGTTCCTTCTTTCTTTCTGCTATATAGAATTCCATTGTGTAAATGTACCAAAGTTTTTTGATCCAATCATCCACTGATGGGCACTTAGGCTGTTCCCACTTGGCTATTGTAAATTGTGCCACTATGAACATAGGTGTACATAAGTTCTTCTGAATTGGTGTTTCAGGATTCTTTGGGTATAGTCCAAGTAGTGGAATTGCTGGATCAAAAGGCAGTTCCATTTTTAGTTTTTTAAGGAAACCCCATACTGTTTTCCACAGTGGCTGCACCAGCCTGCATGCCCACCAACAATGTATGAGGGTTCCCTTTGCCCTGCATCCTCGCCAACACTTGGTGTTTGTTGATTTGCTGATGATTGCCATTCTGACAGGTGTGAGGTGGTATCTTATTGCGGGGAAACCAGTACTTTTAATGGCTCTTTTGCTTTTGTCTAAAGGCAAGGAAAGATTTTAAGCTGAGAGTGACAGTATTATATTTTTGAAGGGTCTCTCTGGTAATGGGATTGAGGGTGAATGTTTACAGGGTAAATTTGTAATAAACTTAGTTTCTGAAACTTTTAGTTCTGCCAACTGAATGACTGAAGAATCTCTCATTCAGAGCAATACAAAAGAGGATTTTGCAGAAATGCCAGAAATTTTGGAACTGTCAAATGAGGATGTTAGAATAGCTATTATAAATATGCTCTATATATTCAAGATGATAGGGGGAAAAATAAATATAAAGAAGAAAGAAGTAGCTTTTTTTAAACCCAAAGGGAACTTCTAGAGATGAAAAATACAGTATCTGAAGTGAAAAACTATACTGAATGAAATTAATGACAGATTAGATACTGCAAAAGAAGAAATCTGTGAACTTTAAGACATAGCAACACGATTCCCAGCCAGGGCAACATAACCAGGTTGCAAGCCAGGTCTCCAGCCAGGTCTGTAACTGGAGGCAGGTGAAAGGCAACCATACATTGATGTCTCTCTCCCTCTCTGCCTCTCTCCCTTCCCCCTCTTTCTAGAAATAATAAATAAAATCTTTAAAAAAAAAAAAAAAAAAGACATAGCAACAGAAACTATCTAAAAAGGGGCTCAGAACAACATGAAGATCTTGTTTCCACTTAGAAATTAGTGGGTATTTTCTCCCTAGAACTTTTTTACCAGAAAATTTAGACTTAAGTATTTCTGTGTGAGGTTGATGTGGCTTAACAAACATTATGACATTTTTTAACTCAGTTTTTACTTTCCATTTATGGGGGTTTTGTGTAAATAAGAAGAAATCTTCAGAGTCTTAAAAATCTTTTCTCTGACTTCAAAGAGATGAACTTCTGAGCTACAACCCCTGGGAGCTTTCTTTCTCTTGCCAATGCCGGACACACTCTTAACATTGATTCTGTCATCATAATAAACAGTATAACCCAAGTAATGAGAATTCTGGACATTTCTGAATCATGCACTTATTTTTTCATTTGAAAAAAGCATCCATCTGTCTGGACACCATACTTAAGTGTGTTTTACATTTTCCAAAACAAGTGAATTTTTATGAGTTGTAAATTGAACATGTCAGATCACATTTGAGATGCTTCCTGGAATGCTCCTGAATTTTCACATATGAATTAAGTACCATTTATATGTGGGCTACCAGCTTCTGTCTCTTCATAAAAGCCATACTGGTCTTGGAACATAAAGTGAATGTTGGTCAACAATTCAATGAAATAAGTGTTTCTAATGAAAAACTTTAGACTTATTTGATAAAATATAAATAAGGGAAATTCATTAAATCATGTTTATTAAAGCTATGGTGCTGTGTATCTTCATCCCCCAAGACAGTCTCTTTTTGGCAACAGGCTCCATTTTGCATCCATTCATTGTCCCAACTTACAATTCTTTCACAAACTCCATGGTCTGTGAGGGTCTGCGTCTTGCACACCTGCCCAACTCTGAGATGAAACCTCTTCCTGTGGATCCAGTTGCCCTGTATTTGTTCCATAGTCTCGAGTATTCTTGCCTCTCCGGTAGTGACTTACAAACAGGACTTCTTAGGTTTCTCTATCTCAGGCTGTCTACCATGCTTCTGTTAGATAGTTAATTCTGCTTCTGTGTAATCAGAAGCTTGACAATAGCAGAAGAAATCCTGGCAAAATTAGAATATTTCATGCCAGGTACTGTGCATGCAGTGAACTAAGTAAGTCACTTAATTCTCATAAAACCTGCATGTATTAGGTATGCTTATTTTCTCTCATCACAAACCTTGGTAGAGAAAATAACCACATTGAGGAATCAGGAGGCGGGTGAAACAGGCTGCACTGAGTCTTTAGGACAGGTGATTCTTCCTGTGCAGTAGGTTAGAGGTTTCCCACCCTGTTTGTACTATGCTATAATTCTAGATTTTCTCAATAAGCATGTGTCAGAAAAATAAGTTAAATATTTTATAAAGAGAAATGAAAATTATACTACTCATCACGGACTATCTGAAAAGTTAAGAGATTTAGAAAGAAAAAAGTGCTCGTTGCCTAAATGTAAATATAACCTTTGTAAACTTTTTGGTACCTTTCCTATTAGTCTTTTTATATGTATATAATGGAATATTTTTACATAGTTTTAATAATTTCAGTGTTTTCTCCTCCATAAAACAGTGAGATGCCAGTACTTGTTCTTACCTAATACCGGGCTGCCTTCTCCTCTTGTCCTGAATTTTAATCTCTTGACACATGTGCATTACCCATTTGGTTAACAGGTATCAATGAGGCAAGCAAGAAAAATGAAAAGAAAAGCTTATGTACTAGCTGGGTAGCCCACTTGGTTAGAGCGTCATTCCCGCACATCAAGGTTGCAAGTTCAGCCTCCAGTCAGAGCACACACCAGAAGCAACCAATGAATGCATAAATAAGTGTTACTCCTTCTCTCCCCCTTCTGTGTCCCTTCTTTTCTCTCGAAAGTCAATTTAAAAAAAGAAAGAAAGAAAAGCTATACTTCTCCTTTTCTTGTTAAAACACACATTTTTAATAATACTTTTTATGCTTTCTTATAGGTAGAGGGATTCAGTCTACACATGCATGTATTCACTTATTCAACAAATATTTGTTAAGTACCTTCTAAATGCCAGCCACTTACTCTTTGGTAACGATGCCGAGACAGTGGAAGAATCCTGCTGTTTAGGACATAGATGCATAAATAAGAAAAGGAACCATGTGATAGAGTTATATGCAGAAGTATTAATCAAGTTCTATAAGACCACACCAGAGAATCACTTTTGCAAATGATTTTCCTAGAAAAATCAAGGAAAGCTTTTATAGATAAGAAACAAAGCTCTGAGAGATTTGGTCACACAACTGGTTAATAATTGCGTTAGCATTAAAAGCAGATCTGACTGCAACACCTACCTTCATTCCACTGAACTGTGTCATAAGGAGGCGCTCTTGTTTTCACAGTTTTCTAAGTTCCAAATGTCTGTATTTGGGGAATCTCTGAGTCAGGGACCACAGCTGCCCCCTCTTTTCTCCCCACTTCAAAATCCACCAACTTCTGATTTGATCAAAGGGTAATGAAACAGAAACAAGGAGACCTGAGTCTCTAGAACTGGCTTTGCCTCTATTTAACTGGGTTACTGTGAGCATGTTACTCTTCCTTTCTAGGCATCTATTTCCCATCTTTAAAAACAAGGAGGTTGAAATAAATCTCTCTAAGCCTCTAAATTTTCATAAGTAATGTGTTGTGGTTTCCTCCTTTTCAAAGAATGTAACATTTCCATAGGAATATACTGTGGCTTTAGTAGAAAGATAGGTAGAGGGTCAAAAATGAGGGTTCTTGACTACCTGGGTTTGAATCTCAGCTCTGTCACATGCTATTGATTCTTAAGCAAACCATTTAACCTAATTGAACTTCAGTTTTCTAATTTCTAATTTGTAAAATAGATGACTAAGCTGATCTGAAGATTCAGTGAGTTAAGATGTCTGAACCATTTGGCAAAGATCTGGCACATAGCACTCAATAATATAGCTAATGATGCTAATGGTTAATATACTAGTACTAATCTGGAGTCCTGATGCAGTTTTAGAAGTCAAAATACCACAGTAGCTTCTTTTATTAATCCTTCCATTATAAACGTGCAAAGGAGCCGTTATGTCCATGCAGAGCATGTGGAATTTTAGTCATTTTCTTCTTAGGCATTCAGTTAAGAGGTTTGAGGGTTTGGAGCACTATTTGCTGCTAATTCTTTCTGATAACCCAGAAAAGACTTGTATTAGTTTTGTCTCATATACAGTGAATCATTCATTTTTTCCCTTGCTGTGTTCCCCATGCTCAGCCAGGGGCAGGTGCTTTGCAAATGTTTCTTGAAAGAATAAATGATATCACACTTTGTATTTAAGAACTCAGGAGAATAAGAGCACTTGCCAGTGAGTCTTTTGGCTCTCAGATCTTAGCCTGTGACATTTGTCGAGTTTGTTTTGAGGGGATTTAGGGACGTCCCATGACGAATCAGTGCAGAATTCTTCTGATACCCACTTTTGGCTTTCTGCTTTGATCAATAGGCTTATTATTTGCCCTTGAAACCTCTGTGATGCAGGCATTCCTCAGGATGATTTACACAGCAATAAATAGTCCGTGCGGTCCATTGCTTGCTTCATCAGTGTCTGCCCTGTTCATAAAACCCCAGGGGCTCAGTGGCCCCATGGCTGGGGTACAGTGGACACATATGTGAGCTCCGGTCACAGATGTGTGGGTATAGAACATGTCACTCAGTTTCATTGTTGCTTTCTTCCTCAAATACGCATCCACAATTTGTCTTCAAGGATTGGTATAACTAACCAAAGTTCTTTTTCGCCTGACTTTATTATAGTTACCATACCATTAATTTTTTTACCCCTGTGCAGTGCTCAGCACTATATGTTATCTAATCCTGACAACCACACCTGAGTTAGGTGATTACACCCTTTTTATAGAATTGGAAACGGAAACTCAAGGAGGTAAAACTTACTCTCTGTAACCACATAGCCCATGAGTGATGGAGCTTAGCATTGAACTCAATTCTTTCTGGACACAAAGCTCTTCGGTACTACACCATGATGTTTTCTTCTTACTTCTGCTTCTGTGGTGTTTTGTATTTAAGTTAGTAACCTCTTGCAAAGATCTAAAAGTTTTCCATACCATTTAGAGATGAATTTTAAATTTCTTAAAGCATTGCAAATACATGAAATTTATAGTGACAAACATCACCAGATTACTTTCTTGTTACCCATCCATTTAGCAGATTTATAGCTCCCATTAATTTTAATCTGTCCTTATTACCTGTTTTATATAATAAATATCTCTTAATCATGACAGACTGAGTATAGATCACCTGAAGTAGGCACCCTCTCAATAAGCAGAATTGCAGCAAAAGATTTGTGAATTAATTGGGAAAATTGCAAATCAGGTAGTCAGTGAAATAATTCATTGTCACATCCAATCAATAAACTTTGTAAATCAACTCATTTAATTCAAAAAATGATCTATATAGATCAAGCAACCAATTAAACAATTAGCATACACTTTGCAATTAATTAATTTAAGCATCAATCATATAATTAAAACTCCAAATTTAAGCTGCAGAATTTAGAATCCCACTGCCTTACAGACTTGCACTTTCACAGTTCATCTTTGGAGCAGGGTATTTAAGGTGTTTTAAGTTGATACCAGTTTTAAATTGTCTTTATGTTGATTCAGTTTCCCACCCTTTTCCAGCAAATTGACTTTTTACTTCCCAGAGGAGGAATTGTATGTTGATTCTAAACTGAGCCAGGCTAGCATCTAGGATTACTGACTAGACATTCTAGGGAAGTGAGAAAAGTCCATCAGTAGTTGATCAGGATAAATCAGATCATTTGCTTTACTTTGTTAAGTATCCTTGGTGTTTGGAATAAGATCCTGCCCAGGGAGGCTGATTTTCTTCAGAGAAGGGAGAAATATATTGATTGTCTTTGTTGTGAGTACCTTTGAGCTAGAGCAGGTATTTTCTTAATCCTAACTGTAAATCAAAGGCCACTGATTTCCCCCCAAATAATATTTTCTCCTTTATAGTTCTGTGTATCATTTATGATATTTATTTTATTTATATTTATATTATAGCTAATATATGCTTACTTTTACCCCCTGCTATATTGTAAGCTTCTTTGAAAGCTGATAACTAAATCTCATCTTTGATCTGAGGGGTTCTGTGTCTTATCTACAGTAGGTGCTCAGTAAATATTTGTTGGAAGAATAGAGTACTATAAAGGCTCTTGTTTCACATTGGGTTTTTCACCCTTGCCCTCCCATGTGTTTTCTCCTTATCAAGTGAGGTAGGATTGGGAGGATCTTACCGTATCTTTGGGCTTTGGGGTAAAGGGCAACAGTGCCCCAGCTTTGCTTGCTGTACATCAGGGCCTCTGGTCACAGCGTTCCTTTCTCACCATAGTATTCACTCACCTTTTTGGTTTTCCTTTCAGTGACAATGTCAATGCCTACTGCCTGCATATTGCTGAGGATGACGGGGAAGTTGACACAGATTTCCCCCCCCTGGATTCCAATGAGCCCATTCATAAGTTTGGCTTCAGTACTTTGGCCCTGGTTGAAAAGTATTCATCTCCTGGTCTGACATCCAAAGAGTCACTCTTTGTTCGAATGTGAGTATTGGCTATTATTTATTCTCGTATCTCATCTCTGCCTCCTTTGTAATTTTAAATTTGATTTTGGTTTTGTTCATCAAATGAATATGTGGTATCTGGAGAGTCCACATGTAATGATTACTTCCAGAGAGATGCTGGGACAACATTCTCATTATATTTCATGCCTCAGTACCTATATTAAAGACAAACTGCTCTGTAGCAAATTAGGTAGATCTCTGAACGTCCTGTCTATGAACCAGGCCTCTGGACATACTGGGGCACTTTGGAGTCTGTGAAGCAAAAATTGCCTTCAAGGAATCCAAACTAAAGAAAATGGGCATCACAGCCACTTCTGTCTTGTGACTTAACGTACTTCTTTTTCTCTCCAGCTTTGTTCAGATCCAATTTGATTTTTCCTCTCAGTTGCTTTCCCTTAGGTTGAGCAGAGGTTCTTACCCCTGCCTGTGTGGTTGGCAGTCTGGTAAAGCATCCAAAAGCCTAAAAGCCCTTCTCAGGAAAGCTTTGTAAATGTAGAAAATAAAATTCATAGGACTCCCAAAGAATTTGTTATATTTAAAGTTACCAAATTATTACATAAACTTGTGATGATAGAGTAATATGTACAGCTTTATTAATACATTGAATAACAAGATAAGTCCTGACATTTGGTTTCAAAGCAGTGATTGAGTGGAAGTGATACTGGAGACATCTGAGCCACCTGGAATGTGCTATCATTATATCTGATTTCTGTTTGTGACAAGTCAGCAGTATTGCCACCACTACTGTGATTTGTTGACTATGATTCAAGGAAATGCTAATCAGAAGTTAGTGAAAATAAAAATGTGATTTTTATCTATTCGGATCTACAGAGTGCCAGAGCTTTCCCCACGGGTCCCCATTGTTCGGGGAAACCGGCAGTGTTTTCTCCAGCAACTTCAGCTTTCCTTACCAGGGTGGCTGCTGTCCCTCTCCTGCCTCCTCCGGGGAACAATAGCGATCCCTGTGGCACCCCCTGCTGTTAGGAACCAGAAAATTCACTCTCCAGAAGAAATGACTAGGGGACTTTCCTGTCTCTTCACAACATACTCCCTTTGTTTCTGATTTTTACTAAAAATAGGATTACGCTACCTGTGATATACGAGTATTTTGAGTCTTTCCACCCCTGAGCAAAAAATGAATACCAGAGTACCTGTGAAGCTGGGGGCCAGGGGGGACACGACTCTTAAAGCTGTAATAATTGCTGTTTTATTTCTACTAGGAAGACATGTTTGGTGTATTTAACAGCAAATATGTTCCTTCCTTTTACATTTCGAAGGCCCTAAAACAACAACTTTGAAGAATATTTAAATTCCTCTGTCCTAATACAACTGCTTTCATTTTTGTATAATCATTTTCATATGTGTCGTTTCCGTTTTACATACATATAGTGTTATTTTTACTTCACATTATGTTACAAATATTTCAATATCTGTTCTTAATTCCTACATCTTACATTTATTATGTGCCAAGGATCTAGATAGAGACAACCCCTGTGCTCATGGGATTTAGGCACTAGTGGAGAGACAGTTGTCAAACAAACTATTGCAGTGCACTGAGCACCAAGACAGAAAAATGATGGTGCAGTGGATGCCTGTCATAGGTGGTTTAAATTGTTTCCTTGTTTTGCCTTTAATAAGTGGTTCTGTGATAGTGTTCATATCCATTTTATTTCTGTTGAATAATTTCCTTTGGATAATTTTTTGTTAGTAGGTTATTGGTCAGAGTAGAAATATGTTTAAACTCTCATGTTACATCAACGTGTAGCCTTCTGGAAGATGTACCAATTTACACTGCTACCAGTAGAAATCATTGGGCCCTCTTTTCAGTCTTACAAGAACAAGGAGTCATTAGAAGATTTTTCTTTTCATTTAAAAAAATGTATATAGTGATATTTAAGTAGTTTTTATTTGCATCTATATTATCTTAACAAATGATTGCATAAAAGAATTTGCTCATTAGCATATAACTTTTATGTTAGATGTTAAAATACGATCATAGCAGTCTTTTAAACTGAAAGCCCTTTTTATTTTTTTTAAATTTTTTAAAAGATTTTTAATATTATTTTTAGAGAGAGGGGTAGGGAGAGAGGCAGAGAGGGAAAGAGACATCAATGTATGGTTGCCCTTCACCTGCCTCCAGCTACGAATCTGGCTGGAGACTTGGCTTGCAACCTGATTATGTGCTCTGGCTGGGTAATTGAACCAGCAACTTTTGGGTTCTCAGGCTGGCGCCTTATCCACTGTGCCACCAGCCAGGGCTGAAAGTCCTTTTTAAAACAACAGCTTTTAAATCAATGATTTTCAGTAGATGGGGGTTAGGGGGTAGAATTGATATACCTTCCCAGGAGAAGTGTCTTGCTGTGAACCTCACCTCAGGGAATTAGGGGTAAGGGAGAGGGAGAAAGGCAGAGAGTAACAGTAAATGCTTTAAACTTAAAACTCTTTTCTTCCCCTGAATTACTCCCATCCTTACACTGTCAAACACACGTACCCCAGTCAATCCTTTTTTTCTTTTTAAAGATTTTATTTATTATTTTTAGAAAGAGGGGAAGGGAGAGAGGCAGAGAGGGAGAGAGACAGCAATGTGTGGCTGCCCTTCACCTGCCCCCAGCCACGGACCTGGCCAGAGACCTGGCCTGCAACCCAGCCATGTGCCCTGGCTGGAATTGAACCAGTGACCCCTGGGTTCACAGGCCGGCACCTTATCCACTGTGTTGCCAGCCAGGGCAATCCTTTTTTTTTTATTTTAAAATCAGGAGATTTTATTCAGTATGTCTGGAGTGTTTCTAAAAATAAGAGGTAAGGTAGAATCTTTATATGTGAGTATTTAGAACAAAAGTGTCACTAAATTTCTATTTTTTTCTATTTCTCAGTTGTCTGAGGAAATAGTACAGGTTACTGGCCATTTTCCTGTGTACATTTTCTTAGTCCATCAACCTCCTAATCACCTTTCTAGTCTATATCCTAAGTTAGAAACATCTCTCCTGTAAATGCAGGACGGAGTAGACCTTCAGTAGCCTCCTAGGGATGTGTCCAAAGTTTCAGAGAGTGAAGTGCCAGCAAAATAAGTGAAGCCATCACTCCCTTCTTCATTTCCCCCTTTTCTCTTGTATCTTTCTGCCAAAGGAGGATGGGCAGGAAGTGGCTGGGAAGACACTGAACGGAACCAGGAAGCGATAGCTAGGTTTCGATATAGGAAGTGAATTTGTATTTACTAAGGGCCAACAACATATATATATATATGTATATGTTATTTAATCTGAAAATATAGCTTAGTTTTTATTCATTTTATTTTTTATCCCCACCAGGGGACATTTTTTTCTTTGCTCTGAGAGAGAGGAAGGGAGAGAAAGATAGATATGAGAGAGAAACATTGACCAGTTGTCTTCCTGGAAACTGAACGTGCAACCCTGCATGTCCCTGACTGGGAATTGAATCCACAGCCTTTCAGTTATGAAACAATGCTCCAACCAAGGCACACCAGCTAGGACAGCCCAGTTCTTATTATAACCACTTTAGAGACATGAAAACTGAGGCGGAGTGTTGCTCTCAGGCTCAGATTTGAACTTATGGTTGACTTCACCCATCCTGCTGAGAGTTGGGATAGGGTCAGGGAATTGAGTGTTGGTCTAGTCTTTCAAGTAAATCCTACTATCTTAAGGCCAACATTCAGCCCCTACTATAGTGTAATAAATAAAAGCATAGTGACCTCTGGAACCAGATTCCTTGAGTGTCACTCTTCACTAGATGTGATCCAGGATGAATCACTGTATTTTTCCATGGCACAGTTTAATGAGTGTAATAATAAAACCTCACTCATGGAGCTTTTGTGAGGATTAAATGGGTTAAGAGATGTAAAGCACTTAGAACAGTGCCTGGCCTGTGAAAGTGTTCTCAAGTGTTCGCTGCAGTTATTGCTATTAGTAATGAAGATCGTTGGAGGGCAAGAACTGGATCACTTGAGTCCCACAACACCCAGCTTAGCTTTGTATTGTAGCAGGTGTGCCACAGATAGTTCTTGAATGGGTAACTGAATAGATCTCTCTGCTGCTGCTTCGTTTTTCTTTTTCCGGTACTTTCTGTTTTCTGTCAGGGTAATGGCAAAATTTGGGTGGACATTGCTCAGAAAAGGCTGAATTGGAGTAACTTGCTGAACATGGGCAGGAGTGGATGTTGCTGATGTGCAGACTTTCAAATGAGTCCTCTCACAGGTGGACGTCCTTCAAAGTGGTAGCAAGACCATGAACTCCTTCAAGATAAGGAGGGCCCAGTCTTAATTATGTGTGTATCCTTAGCACCCAGCACAGGGTTTTGTAAGTAGGACTGAATGAATCTCCAGGTATCTGGGCTGTTAGGAGGGCCCTTGACTGAGTTTTTTGTCCCAACTTACTTTCTGAGCCCACATAGCCTTCCCCGCCCAGCCTCCCAACACTGCTCCTGCCTTTTGAAAACTAAGAAGCCTCGGGTTGCCTGCTGGCTTTCAGAGTCCTCAGGCCCACCCAACCAGGAGGTTTGCATGTACCATCTTTCCTTGCTACGAATGAGGCAGCACTGGCTTTATGTAGGCTAACCTGGGCCCAAGTTTCAGCTTCACTGTTGACTTGCTACCTGATCTGTAGTCTTAGATTCTTCATTTATGAACTGGAAATAATAGTAGCTACCTTGTGGAATTGTCAGGAATGTTTTTAACACTAGTAATGTATAGACCCCTTTTAAAGGGAAATTCATTCTCCTGAAGTTTCATAATGTTACATACATACATACAAATGTAAAATTCTAGCTACAAATGCATGCCTCTGCAACCCAAACAAAATTATAAATTAAATGCAGATAAAACTATAACAATAATAAAACACAAATTAACAACTTTAATGCAACAGATGACGTTCTGCTGAAATCAAATTGCCAGTGTTGGGTTTAATGGGTGTTAAATGTTTTACTTGTCAACTTGAGTCTTTTGGTTTTCATAGGAACATCAGATTACCATATTATTCATCTTTTTAAATAATGAAATGTATCTTTGTTCATTATTTTAATGGGCCAATTGATTTATAGGACATCCTTGCCAAATTTTAAATGTTCTTTACTGGGAAAGTTACTATGTGAGTCACAATCTATACAGTTAACCCTTGATCAGTGCAAGGATTAGGGGCACAAACCTTTTATGCAAAAAATCTGCACTTAACTTTTGACTCCCCCCCCCCCCAAACTTAATTGTTGATAGCCTACTGTTGATGGAAGCTTTAATAACTTAAAACTGTCAATGAACACATACATATATATATGTAATATATGTTACATATATACAGCATTCTTACAATAAAGTAAGCTACAGAAAAATGTTAAGAAAATCATAAGGAAAATGCATTTATAGTACTGTATGGTACGTGTTCTTTTAAAAAGTCACATATAAGTCAGTCTTACAGTTCAAACAGTTGTTCAGGGTCAGCTATATGAATTTCATTGAACTAACTATATATCATATGTATATAACATGTATATAAATTATTTTTATTACACTACAATAAAAGCAAAATGTTTCCGTTCTGAAAGGTAGACAGTCGGGTGAATTCATTTGTTGACTCTGGAGGCCCTTGAACCTCAGGTAGGAAATGCTGCTATGAGGAAATTAGCTCAGACCCTGGTATGTAGGAAGTGTTACATAGTTGCTGTTTTTGTTATTTCTGTCAGAGATTTTATCAGTCTGAATAATTCACACTAAGGAGTGTATGAGATTTAACCTTTCTTTATTATTACAGAATTAATACATGTCTGTTATAGAACTTAATATTGGAGCTATTTTTCTTTATGCAAAAGGAAATTTAAAACTCTTTGATCATGCAAAGATGACTTATTGTATAATTATTTACATTTAAAAGAGAGGCGCTAGTTAGCCCTGGCTGGTAGCACAGTAGTTAAGGCGCCGACCTGCGAACCCAAAGGTCGCAGGTTTGATTCCCCAGCCAGGGCACATAACCAGGTTGCAAACCAGGTCTCCAGTCAGGTCTGTGGCTGGAGGCAGGTGAACCGCAACCATACATTGATTCTCTCCCTCTCTGCCTCTCTTCCTTCCTCTCTCTCTGGAAATAATAAATAAAAATCTAAAAAAAAAGTAAAGAAAAAAAGAAACTTTTAAAAGAGAGGCGCTAGTTAACAAAAATGGATTCCTAATTAGAGAAGTGTTGTGTGGAAAGAAGGTGGAGCTGGGTACCTTTTGGCTTTTGGCAGTCTGAGTCAGAGCTAGACCAGCCTTCCCCTCTTGGGACAGTGGGCCCAGGAGACCCCTGGAAATAGAGTTGTTTGGGGAAGGAGAATGGGTTACTCTTAACTACTTGTTAATTAGGAACCCGATAATAGAACATGCCTGCCTCCTTTACCAGATCAACTAGTGGATTCTAAGATATCCTTTGTTCTTAATTGATTTTGGACAGAGCAAATTTAGGAGTCCCTAAATTGCTGACTACTAGGGAAGAAAAGTCAAAACTAATCAACTGAACAGAATCCCCCTTAATCAGAAGTCAGTGAGAGCAATTAAACTAGCCTCCTATATATGCGTTTTGCTTAAAATGCTTAATATATCTGGTATATAAGGAAAGGAATGATTCTGACCAAGACCGTAGAGAAAATAGAATCCAGTTACAATTTTGCTCATTGAGAAAAGGACAGTTGTGTGGACAGACAGTGGAGAGTCTTGCACCAGAAGCTGCCTCTTAGGCAGTGTGGCCCAGAGGGCCCCCAGAGACAGCCGTGGCTTCTGTTGGCTCTGCGTTAAAGGGGAAGTGTAGGTGCTTTTTAAGGAGGAAAGCTCTAGATTCAGGGCTCTTTCCTTTATGAAGGCTTTTCAAAAGGGTTGGTAGTTTTAACATACCTTCCGGACTAAATCTTCACAGTACACCCCAAGTGACTTAGACCTTTATGAAAGAATCGTTAGTTGGAAGCCTCTCCTGTTCGTATGTGATTGTACCTTGTCCTGTGGAGAGGACAAAAGGAAAAAAGGAAAAAGAAAATGGGCATTTTTGCACACTCACACAGCTTAGTGTCCCTATTAGCCCTTATCTCATTCATTCCTTACAAGCAACTCAGTGTTTAAACATACAGATGGACAATCCCTGACTTATGATGGTTTCACCTCAGAGTTTTTTGACTTTATGATGGTGATGGCAACATGCATTCAGCAGAAACCTTACTTTGAATTTTGAATTGGGATCCTTTCCCAGGCTAGTGATACGCAGTTTGATACCCTCATGATGTCGGCGTCAGCGTCTGCAGTGAGTCTCAGGCTTTGGGTGTTGTGTTCTGAGCACATGTACTGTAGGCTAAGCTTAACTGTTACGTTTGGCAGGTTAGGTGCATTAAATGCATTTTCGACTTACAATGTTTTCTAGGGATTTTACAGGGATGTAGCCCCCATCATAAGTCAAGGAGCTTCTGTATAAGTTGTATAAGGTAGTTACTTGTCCAGGGTCGTCCAGTTTGGTAAGGGGCAAACTAAAATAGCATAAAGAATTGAAAAAGAAGATGACTGTATTCTTTGTAACCAGGCCTAACAATATAGGTATACATTTTCCTAGTTATTTATTTTTTGTTCACGTCATAGAGGACCAACTGTGTGTTCTTTCTTTTAATTCTGTTGTATTAGCAAACATTTTCATTGTCCAGATTGTCCTCGTGTATGGAAATTAACATATGCAGCCTATTTAATTTTGTATTTGTAAATCTGACTTGATTCCCTTTTTGGCAACAGCTACTGTCTAGAGAAAAGAAAAGATTTTTTCTTTGTCTCTTTAAAGTGGCAGTAATATTGGAGCAAGTAATGAAGATGGAAAGCATTAATTACATACTTCTAAGAATTTAAAGGTCAGACAAGCTAAATATGTGTGTTTTGCTCACTGGAATGTCTGTCTGCTGAAAGTGTGCCGGGTTTCACTTTGTTCCTCCAGTAAAAGCACATATTTTAGATAGCTATCAATTTACTTGGTATCCAAAAATTATACCAGATTGTTCCTTTAGTTGCTATATATCTTAAAAGTTTAGGACTCACGTTGCTGACATTACTGTTATTTGTTTCCTGAGCCACCCCCTTTGGCCATGTTTAGTTACTATGTCTCATTTTGATTTCTTCTGTCCTCCCCTCAGCTTATGTTGGAGCCTGTCAGCTGCTGCTATGTACATGTCAGGCTAGTGACTTGTAATGTTTATTAATACAATGTCAGTCTTGCTGTTGAGAAAACTGGATGCTTCTCAGAAGGTTGCAATAGAATGAAGCGTTTGATTTCCAGATCCTGTCTGCACTGCATGGTGAATACATTCTCGGATGTTACGCAGTTCACTGACCTGACAGTTATGGAACCCCACCTGGGACCCCATTTCAGCAGGACATATTTGAACAGAAACAGTTTGCAAAACTTTACACACTTTAACTCCTGCCAAGGCAAACTGTTAGCCACTTGAGTTTGTTATAAATACCCAGTGGCAGTGGTTGGAAGTAGCCCACGGTGTGTTTTATATTCTGAACTGAATGTGAATGTCTTTGCGGTTATATAGAGTAGTAAATAATTGAGTTTGATTAGGGAGAGGGACCTCATTATCCCCCACCTGTGCCCAGCTGGAAGGGGAGGGTCGAAATGAAGCCATTAGCTGTCTCTCTTACTGGCATCTCAAAGAGCTCAAATACATCTGTGTCTTATTTTCTTTTCTGGCACAATCAGTCGAGCAAGCTAAGCAGGCGTGACCGGATTTGGCAAGTCCCAAGGACTCTGGCAAAGATACACAAGGAGAAGGCAGAGGGCAGTCATTTTGGCTTCTCACTGCCCATTAGTCTAGCGAGTTATGTTTTTGGAAAATGTCTGTTTTGAAAAAGAGTATTTTATCCAATGTCAAACATCACATACTTGTGCAATATGCTTTGATCTTTTAAAAAATTTGTCAGTGCAAGGGGAAACAAAATGTGGCATTCACACTAGTGTAAATGTTCTCTATGGGTAGAGTAATACCCAAAGGAATTGCTTTAAAGCAAGCATGCTGTAGTTATTGCAGCGCTTTCTTGCTCATATATTTTCATTTTCTACCTCAAAGTGCTCAAGAATGAACATGCATGGAATTGGGACCAGAACATGTTGGGAACTAGAGGAGTGTGTCTTCATCACTATTATGAACTGCTCAGGACTGGAGAATTGAATGCTGTTCTTGGCACCCTTTGCCCACTTGCACATACTAACACTGGCTCATAAACCCATGACATTCTCCAAAGGCTTTAAAAGGGGCCTTATAAGTCATATGGCTACTCCAGAGTTGGGACATTTATAATAATCAAATTGAATTTGTTACAGGGAAGTTGAACTTTCCCATAGTTTGGTCAGTGGTTCTGATCTGGAGGATATGCTCCCTGAAGTCTCTTCTTCCCCTGAGTCCCCAAGACTCTCTTCTGGGCTAGAGAAAAGGTTGAAACTCAAGCTTTGGAGTCTGGCCGACATGGGCCCAAGTCCTGACTCCTCTACGTATTAGCTGTCTAAATCCAGGCAAGTGTCCTAACCTTACCAAACCTTTATGTCCTCCATCATAAAATGGAACCCATAATGGCACCTACCTTTTCTGGGAAGATGAAATGAACAAAGTAAGTGCCCAATAACTGTTGACTTTTGTCATTGTCTCATCATTCTGTATCACTTCTTCGTACATGTAAAGGAAAGCTTATAGTTATTATCTTGCTTATTAAGCATTTTTTAATATACAAGTACCATGTTAACTACTTCAGAAGTATTTAGCCCTCACAGTAGCATTATAGGCTAAGAATTATTAACATGCTATAGATAAGGAAAGGGGAAGTTGGAGAGATTACATCATTTGTCCGAGGGAGGCAGAGCTGGGACTCCAAAGCGAACTCTGTTTTAAAGCCAGTGCTTCACTGCCTGCGGGTGTAACCACCGTGTTTCTGGGCGTGGTGTAGAGCTGAAGGGTGACACTGTTTCAAGACACCCTCCCTGAGAAGCTTCTGTGACCCCCTCCCCTTCCTCTACACAGCTGGCTAAGTGCCCTGTGTTTCTGCAGCACTCTGCGCTGGCCTCTATGCTTGTGCTTATTGCATAGGACTGTAATTCTTTGTCTGCCTTTGTTTCTTTCCCACTGGACTGGGCTACTTGGGTTGGTAACCATATTGTTGATTTCTGAATCCAAAATAAGATGTTTAATAGATGATTGGCCAGAGGTAAATCTCCTAATGCCCCCTGCCTTAGTTTCTATAAAAGGAATATGTAATAGTATCTACTTTAGGATTGAATTAATTAATATAGATTTTAAAAGCTTAATATAGCATCTAGCACATAGTAAACATTCAATAGGTAGTAGCTGCTGCTATCATTGTTATAATTATTGAACAATATTATATTTCACTTTTTAGATCAAAAAGCTCTTAGCCTCATTGAATTTCTCTGCAACACCACTATGATTTTTGATTTCCAACATCCCCAGGCAAAGCCAGTGAGTTAAGCTGAGGTGGAATGTACCTGCTCTTCTTATTTACTCTCTCAAAAAAGAAAGCCTTCCTCTGGCTGGTGTGGCTCAGTTGGTTGTGTGTCGTCCTTTAAACCAAAATGTCGCCAGTTCAGTGCCTACATTGTGGGTTCCATCCCCCATCAGGGTGCATATGAGAGCCAACTGATCAATGTTTCTCTCACACATTGATGTTTCTCACCCTCTCTCTCCCTCCCTCCTTTCCCTGATTTAGAAAAGAAAAGAAAGGAAAAAAGCCTTGGCTGGGTAGCTCAGTTGGTTAGAGCATTGTCCTGATACAGTGAGGTTGTGGGTGAGATTCCCAGTACGGGCACACATTAGAATCAACCAATGAATGTGTAAATAGGTGGAACAACAAATTAATGTTTTTCTTTCTCCTTCCCTCCCCCCGCCTCTCTAAAAATCAATAATATATTTTTTAAAGGGAAAACCTTGGAAATGGAGCCTAGGGTCTTCTCCTTTGAACTTCAGTGGAGTTTTGATGCCTGAGGCAGAGGTTGCTTGCTTGGCAGTACCACTAAGTATTGCCACCATGTCCAGCAGATGGCACATTTTAATGGCCCTGTCACCAGTTAAAAGCTGTGAGGGTTCGGATCCATTCTCCCAGATAAGCAGTCTCTGCTGAGGGGAGGAGGGATGAACAGGGCCTCTTCTCTTGGAGTGGTGACTTGGAGAAGTAACATTTATCAACTCTTTTTACCATTTGCCAGTCTTTGTGCCAGATGCTTAGCATTCATTGACTGTTTTATCCTCCCGACAGTTCTGGAGGTGTCCTCCTCATTTCATGGATGCAGCTGGGGTTCCCGCATTAACATGTGGGAACATTTCGGTTAGCCGTGGAACCAGGATTTGAACCAAAGGGTGTTTAGCTCCCAGCCCCTGTGTTTTCCTCTCAGATATGTATATTGCCTTCCAGCTTTGGTTCTGGCTACGGCCCTCTCTACAAAAAGAATCTAAGCTTTTTAGATTAAGTCCTGTGCCTCTACTTTCCCTCTGTGCCCCATCACTTCTGATTCAGTATGTAGTCAAGAAATGCTTGTTGTGTTAGGTTAATGCAGGTAGAAACACTTCCCTCTGGTAGCTGAGCGGCTTTGCACTGGGACAGAGCTGCATTCCTCAAGTGAGTAATCTCTTTTTAAAATGCCCATACGTTTTTCAGTGGTTACGAGACTTGACAGGACCTAACTTTGAATTGACTGAAGCACTCCTGGTAGCGTTTAGTCAGCTCCCTGAAGTGGCGCTTCGTCCTAGCCCCAGCGCCGGCAGCCCAAGGAGCTGTGGCAGGGCAGCCGCCCCTGCTCAGGGCCCCTGGGGTGTCCTGCACTGACCAAAAGGGAGCTGGCTACCCATCCGGGAGCAGGGAAGGAGCAATTTCAGAGTCAAGACTCTGGGTTTGTAGCCCATCTGCCCATCCATCTGCAGGCTCGTCGCTGTCAGCACAGGTCACAACTCAAGAGACTGGAATGCAGTGCCCCCAGACAGAGGCCAGACTGGCACCCTGCTCACCTGCCGCTAACGTTTTTCCTATGATCCTGGTCTTCTCCATCTCAGACCCAGCGCTCAACATTAAACAAAAGCAGCTGTAAAAGATGTGTTTCAATAGACTTTTTAGAAAGCCCATAAAAAATCCTGGATATAAAGAAATGAGGCATAAAACTCAGAATGTTTGGAAGTCAAGCTGAAAACTGTGGTAGCAAGTCTCCATATCCATTTATTAAATGTGAGCATAACTTAACAGTTGCACCTAGATGGATTCCGAGACCCACGTGCACTCTGTACTCCTGTGTTTCGGGAACATTTTGCCCCCTTTAGTGCTGTAGCCAAAGTGGCGTTCTGGAGGGACAGAAGGGAATGCAGCGCCAGATGGACCTGAGGAAACTTGCGTCAGGTCTGGTTGTGTGCGCGGCACGCGGGGCACCGCCTTGTTCTCCCTTTAATGTGCAGGTTTTTAGGAAATGGAGCCCCGGAGTAAGATAGCGCGCACCCAGGAAGGCACATTCAGGGAGCCACGCGTGCCCCTTCCCTTCGCCGTTGTTTTCATTTTCCTCCCATGAACCTTGCTACCCTGGCTTCAGCACGGAGGCTGTAAAGGAAGATGGAGAGCCGAGTTACCTCAGAATGATCACTATCGTTAACATTCACGGGTGGTTCACTTATCATTCCTGACTGCGCAGTCATGGCAGCCGCTCGGAAGCGTCCGCAGGTGTAGCATGGTGATACATATTACATTGTGCCACAATGGATTTATGTATTCTGTAACAAAAGAAAAGTGTAATGAAAAAATACAGAAGGTAATCCTTTATTCCTCCACCACACAATTTATCAGTAATGCCTGTGGATGATAAGTGCCAGGGATTTCCTCTGCTTGCTTTAACCTTGTCACCCAGGTACATTTTGGTAAAATGACAGAAAAATACAGACTAGGGATTTTCCTCTGTTCAAAAATCTTTTAAAAGGACACTTTTAATTTATGGAAGTTAGTCCAAACACCAGGCTTCCTTTTGAGCTTTTAGTCTGCCTACACTGGAAAAGATAAACATATTGGTTTGAAATAATGCTATCAGCCAGCAGCAGATCAGGAGAGAATGCAAGCGATTTATAAGCAGACGCAAATCTAAAATAGTTCAGGTGGAGCCCAGGTGGAGGAAAGTTCGTGAGCTCTAGCCCAGTACTGGCGCATGTACCCTAGAACTTGTGTTCGCTTTTAGGCCCTTCTCATCCATCGCCCAACATGTTGTCACAGATGGAGCGCACACTGACTTCCGAGGAGAAAGCAGGGGAAGGCAAGTCTGAACGCGGATGATTGGCATTCATTCCAAACGCATGCTGGCCTCGCGCCAGAGCAAATACCCCAAGTTTATAAATGCACAGGCACTTTACATTTCAGTACGCTTGCCAAAGTATCACTTACTACACCACTCCCTAAATATAGGTTTTTTTTTTTAAAAAAAAGCTATTTCTTATTTTGCTTTGATCAGTAAAATAAACTTTTAAAGATTGTTCTGGGATGGGGTCCAGCTTCTGAGGTAAAGAATGGCCAGGACTCAGGCATGATTCAGTAACAGAGTGTTCAGTAAAATTAGCTTGACAGTTCTCAGGCCTGCTGTTCGATAGCAAGAACTTGACCAAGTTAAAATGGATGATCGTGCTGGCTAGACCAGCGCCGGCTTTTGCTTTTTAACAAATGGAATGTCAAGGATTAAACAGCAAGCCGTGTGGAGAGGAGGGGAGTGGAGATGTCTTTGTATGAGGGAAGCAAATTGGGTCCTTGGTTTGGAGCTCAGCCCCCAGCCCTGCAGCAGGGCAGCCACCTGGTTGGGTCCACGCTAGGTTTAAGGCCCCTTGCGAACCCGTCCCACCAGTGGGAAGCTTTCCCGTGGCTTAGCTTGGGCTTGGCTTTTCTTTCAGATTTCTTGTCAATATGTAGTTCTGCCATGTTTTCTTGGCCATGTTCCCCTTTGAGATTCTGGTGGGGAAATGGGAATGTGACCAAACTCCTTATGGCAGTTCCCGTGTTCCATAGTTGGAAACTTGGGTCCCATTTGTTATATGAGCTGCTTGGAATGGGCCCGTTTTGTCCCCGTGCCCAAGCGCAGTGAGTAGTGGTTGTGATACTTGCTATTGCAATTACTGGTCTTAGTCAGGTTTGCCTCACCAGGGGTGGGCTTCCGTCTTCAGGGTACTTGTTCCTTACCAGTTTTTTCCTTAAGTTTCTTTGGCTAGAAGCTTACAAGTAGTGTTAGTGTATTGACTTAGAATTATTTCTGCTTCAGCAGAAAGGTCTGTTTGACCTTTGAGGACAAAGTAAATTAAAACATTTCCTACTGAAGTGTATGTACATAGATTATATATGTAAAAATACATAATAAACGCAGGGTGTTTCTTTTACTGGCTGCTTAGGAAGAACCTTTTCTTTTCCTTATTCTGAGTTGTTCTGGGCTGTCATGTGCCCCCTCCTCATGTACACAAACACATACAACATGACATTTTTCCTCCAGGGCTGCATGAGCTTCAATATGATGGTAGTATCTGCCTGCAGTGACATCTACTGACATGAGCCAAGTTTATCGTTTGTCAATCCTTGCTACACAGACCCACATAGACCAATTAGATTCAATTTGAGATAAATTAGAAAAACCTTCCATAACTCTGACCTCTCTTTCACTTGGAACTGTTCATACTAGAATGATTTCCTTTCTCTGTCTCTGTCTCTCTCTTATTAGAAGCAGATTTATTTAACCTGTTTTTAAATAATTGTCACTTTGATGTATACTTATTAAAACTTTCTTAAACACAGTGAAGACTGCAATAACATTCTTCTGGATAAACATTGGTGATAATTTAATATTTGTCTTTTCCTTCAGAAATGCTGCTCATGGATTCTCCCTTATTCAGGTGGACAACACAAAGATCACTATGAAAGAAATTTTGCTAAAGGCAATAAAGCGAAGAAAAGGATCCCAGAAAATTTCAGGTAGGCTAGTTAAATTATACCCTGGCGAAGCAGCTTCACCCTCAGCAAAAAGTGTGTGGTGTGTACATCATATGTCTGCATGTCTATGCATGCATGCATATGTGTGTGACGTCTGATTTATAGATTTTTCAGATACCACTGCCAGAAAGTTTGATTAGCAGATCTATAGTTAAAAAGTGATGTTTAAGTTGCCCATAGGCCTAAGGAGGGGATTGGGTCAGTGGCATATGTGAAAAGAATGTGTTCATATCAGTCATGGAAGCTCTGTCATTAATAATTTGTGATAAAGACAGGCTGTTTGAGCTATTAGTTGGTATAAAGCCATCTTGAAAACTGAATCAATCCTGAATTTGAAGTATTGTTTTTAATTTCATGTTTTCACATTAATTTCAATAAGGAAAACTTTTTAAACAATTTTTTATTGAATTTGTTGGAGTGACATTAGTTAATAAAATGATACAGGTTTCAAGCATATAGGACTATAACACATCGTGTGTATGTTGTATTGTGTGTTCACCACCCCAAGTCAAGTCTCCTTCCGTCACCATTTAACCCCTTTTAGCCTCTTCTTCCTCCCCAGACCCCTTTCCCTCTGGTAATCATCATGCTGTGTCTGTGTTAGTGAGGTGGGGTTTTTTGTGTTTTTTGTTTTTTGTTTTCCTTAATCCCTAATGGGGAAACTTAATTGCTAGTGTTTGGGGAAAGAAATAAAATGAAAAAGATTCATTTTTACCAAATGAAGACAACTGTAAAAAAAATTTTAAGGATAAATCACTTGATTCACAGAAATACCTATTAATCTCTGATTTCTCATTACCCAACTTTATACAGAAAATAAGCTTATGGTATTAGCTGTGATACTCAAAAGATATGAGAAAAATATTACCAATATTGAGAAATAATTATTTTGAAAAACAGCTTCAAGATTTATCCTACCTTAGACAACTTTAAGATAAGTCAACCTATATATGATATGTCAGGAATCTTAGCTTTGTAAATAAATGAGACTTCTTAAACACCTTGGGTTCATCTTTTGGAAAGCTAAAATAAAGCATTGTTTAGGATGAAGAAAATAGTTTTGTATTCTTTTTAAGGGGAAGCATATAATCTGTTCCAGATTTAATTAGCTATCTTCAGATGAAAGCTGAAGTTTTAATAAAAGTTAGAAGAGATAACACAGTGAAGGACACGGATGAGCTGTCTCAAGGCCATATTCCAAGGGAACGATAAGAGCTGTAAAAAATGGCAGAGGAGAGCAATTGAATGGAGCAATGAAAATCTGATTCTCATAAAAAAGAGAGAGAGAGAGAGATGCTGGTAGGGGCGGTTGTAGATGAGACCTGCTAGCGTCTGCAAGCAATTTGGATGCTTGCCAGGAGTCATTGTTCACCCTCGGCTGTGGCGGCTCCGTCCAGATGTGCCAACTGCACGTTTCGGCTTTTGCCAGCTGACTGCGCCGTTTGATAACCAGCTCTCTGGATGCCCATCACTGGCCGCAGAGATAGAATTAAATGATGATGATCTTCCCACAAGTTGGGAGAGGAAACAATGCATATAAATCTTGATTTCATCTCAGCATGAGAAGTCTTTATCCATCATCACTCATAATGAACAAGTCGTTAGCTGGGATGAATGGTGTTCTGGTTTTTCCAAACACCTCTTTTGTTCATTTTTTGGGTGACTTTTATCCATTGCATGGGGGTCAAACCTCTTTGCATTTAGGGGATGATTGAAGAGGCATACCTTCTCCTTCCCAGGGGGAAGGAGCTATTTTGGAGTTCTAGGTGCCAATCTAAAAGCATTTAAACAGCTTCAGATATTTAAAGATGTTTAATAAGCATTCATTTTTCTTGAGGATCCTTACTCTTTCTCTTGCTTTGTTCCTAATTTTTTTTTTTACATAATAGTGTATTTTGTGAGAGATTTATTATATTCGAAGATAGCGTTATTCTGAATTGTCCAAGAGACAATAGAACTAATTTTACTTAATAAAATTAGTTATTACTTAATAAAATTAGTTTTACTTAATAAAACTTGTGCTGTCATGGATTTTTTAGACCCTGAAACCTCTATGAACTTCCTGGGGTACCACTAAACCAGTATTGTTCCCTCTGTCCAACCAGATACCTATTTATCTATGTCCATCCACAGCAACATGTGTATCATACACACTTTTATCTATGTTCACCATCATAAGCACATCCCTGCTATTTCCATCAGAGTCTTTGCCATATCCTTGGCAGAGAGTTAGGACTCGTTATCTGCAAAACAGTGATCTGCATTATTTATTCCTTTATGTACTAGAGAGGTTGATTGAGATTGATGTATTTACATAAATTACTGTCCACTTTCTTCATCCAAAAAGCTTTTTAAAATAATAAGCTCTTTCTGTTGGTTTATCAAGCCTGGTCTCATGAAGTGGAAGGACCTTCAGTTTGGCAAAGGTGTTTCAGATTAGCTTGGTAAGGGCAGGGTATATTTTGTGTTTTTAAACTTTGTATTGTGGAGTGGACCTGTTCTGGAGGGGGATTAATGAAACAAGGAAAATCCTCTTGCCATAGAGGCAAACACGAGTACAATACATTCGTGAAAAAGAAGAAGAAGAAGGTCTGTTAGTGCTCACAGTTGGCGATGAAATACTGCCTGCCCATTATGACACATGAACTTAGTCAGGAACTTGGTGTAGGAGATGTCATGTTAGTTGTACTAGAACAGGATTTCAGAAGGCCTTTGATAGGCTGACAGTGAACTTCCGTTGCTTCCCCACACACCTTTAACGTCTCGTATCTTTTTACCAGACTGACACCTTTCTGTTTAATAATACTGTAATAATAAATTGAGAGCTACTTCATGATTAAATCAAAACGTAGGCCTCCTGACTGATTGAATGGGTCAATACTCCGTTGCCTTTCCCTCTAGCACTCTCTCCCCAGTTTTGGTTTGTAAAAAATCAGAAAGTGAGAGATATTTACGCAAAAGAATTCTTTGTTCAAGAGAATAGTTTTGCCAATGGAAACCATTAGGGTTTTAAAATAGTTTTGCTTTTTTGAATAGAATATCTTTATAGACACTTGTAGCTGATCTAACATTTCGACTTGCATTATTTGTAATTATTTCATCAAGTCATACTATGAACACTGCAGGGTTGTTTCTATTAATATTCATGTACTGAACTATGGTTCAGCTTTTCATAGTGTGTTCTAGTCAGTTCTCTGCTACAGTTCATTTTTAAGCCTGTTTTTAAATATTTCTTTTCAATTTCCTCTTCAGCTTTTCATTTTATTTCTTACCTACTTGACATTTGGAATCCACCTGCATTGGCAGGAAGTCCCCACTGTTTAAGAAAAATGTAAATGGATAATCCAGTTTTAGAAAACTTAGCTGAAACCTCTTTACTAATTTTAACAGTCGGGCGGGTGTGTATGTGGCATTGTGAAAAGTAGCCAGCCTGTCAGGTCCCTTGATTTCGCCAGTAAGACAGACTAGCCTTTTATTTAGCAGGTGAAGGCCTTAGTTCATCAAGCTCTCCTTTTGTCACATCACCCTTACAATCAGTGACCTTCTGAGCTTCTTAGTATTTTGTTGTTTAAAAACAGTGTTTCCACCGACCCTTACCAGCCTACTGAAGCATGATGTTGAGTATGACAAAGACACTTGAGAAACTGAAGCCCAATTTCAATTCTAACATTAATGCAGAAATACTATGTAGCTCTCTCTACAGAAGAGAAGGCTTCAAAGTGGGATTTTCTGAGCAGAATATTCTTCTGCAGTGCTCTATTTCAGTATTTGTGTCATCATGTAATAGAGGTGTTTTTCTTTATCATCTGCTGAAAAGTTAAACCAGAAGGTTATTTACTTTTTCTCAGCCTTTGATATGAAAGGCAAATTTTTATTCTGAAGATCTTTTTGAAAAATTCTTACAATGTTGTTAATAAGACTTACGATACTTATTCTACTTTTCTCTTACAAAATTTCACCTAGAATTTGAAATATAAATAGTAGCTTGTCAAGCAGACTCCGTCTTTAATACCTCTGTTTCGAATCGTAGAGCACCTTATTGCTTGCTAATTTGCTGTGGATTTACAGGACCCCTAGAATGTCACCAATGAGATAGTCTAGTCTAGGGCTTCTCAAACATTATTCCTCAAAGTAACTGCTAGGAGCAGAGTGAGGCTGTGAACAGCTACCACCGGGTACAGGGTTCTGATCTGAGGAACAGGCAATTAATGATGGCATCATTAGATTCTCAAGTTTTCTCTTCAGAATTCATGTAAAATGTGCATGTTGATCCATAATGGATTGGTAGCTGTGTTGTATAGTCACTCATTGGGTGCTGTCTGGTGCCAGGCCTATGCCGAGTCAGGGAGACAGGGGTGAGGCAGGTCTATAAGGCCTCGCTGAAGAATTGGCATTTATACTGTGACCCTCACAGCTAAGCCAGGAAGAGCTGGGGAGGGGAAATGGCTGTTAAAGCTTATGATATTTTACTATATAAAAACATTTTTTTCCAGTCGATTTCCTTAACTCTCTTTCCCCAACTAAAAACAAAAATGTAGTAAAATTGACCTTTGAGTTCTTCCCTGGGCAAACTCCCCACATCTTATCCATTAACAACCTCTGCCAGTTTTACCTCCCGAAGACATTCTGAACCCATTCAGTCTTTACCTCCCCATTGGATGAGTCCAGAGCAACATGACTTTGCCTGGACCGTTAAAATAGAGCCTAGCAGGCTTTCCTGCCTCTGCTCTTGGCCCTCTCCTGTCTCCTGCCTACACAGCAGCCAGAGAGATCTTTTAAAATATGAATCAGGTCGTAGCTACTCTAAACCCTTCAATGAGTTCCAGTTGCATTTAGAATAAAATCTGAACTTGTAACCACTGTGGACTACACTAAGTCCCAAGGAGAAGGATGTACGGAGAATGTAAACATGAAGAAGAGACATAGAAAGAAGTACAGAGTTCAGTGGTAGCAGTGTGACAGAGGCAGACAAACCAGGCTAAGACCCAGGAAGCCAGGGTGGGGTCCCGGAGCCCAGAACCTAACAGGCCTGCTCTGAAAGACTGGCACAGTGGGTCGGTCTCCACCTCATTCCTTGCAGCACCTCACACAGGAGGCCTTATTTCATTCCAGATGGACCTGAAAAGTTGTATACGTGTCAGTTTGTTACTGAGAAGGTTTTAAAGGAGATGTGTGTCTTCCCCAAGATCTATCCAATAGGGCAAAAGTGGATTCATAAGTGCCTTCGGGTAAAGATGTTATCTCATTTAATCATGCCTCTTACAGATGAGGCTTTAGAAACATTAAAAAGTGGGAAAGCACTGTGCATCCTAGAATTAAGGAACTATGATAACTGTGTGTGAGATCGTGTACTTACCTCCCTGAGCCTCCCTTTCCTCAGCTCTGAGAGAAATTAAAGTTACCCAAATTTCCACAGTTAGTAAATGCCAGATTCTAAATTGGAGCCCAGGCTTTTTTTGACCTCAAAGCCCGTACTCTTTTTATTGTACCATGTTGTTTATTAGAACCCTAATGGGAGAACAAATTTAAAATTCTGTAAACAGAAATGTTCATTGATTCTAAGATCTAAATGCACTAGGGAAGTGCAGCATTTAAAGGAACCCTGTGGTGACTCTGGATATAAAGCCAGGAATTCTTTTGTAATTGCACAGTTTGTCTGTATTGGTGTCAGTTTTAATGTTGTATGTCTAGCTTTCTTAAAGCAACATACACCTGTCATGAGCTGCCCTATGGAATAGAGAAGCTCATATATTTTAAACGCATTAGGATTTTTAACCTTCTTTTAACCTGAAAGGCTCTCCCAAAGCTAGAGTAAGGTAAAGAATCTGCTGTCTGTAGGGTTGAATGGAGTCCTACTTCGTGTGTAATTGTATAGACAGAAAATTCAGTAATATTTCTTCTATGAAAATAGTTTGCTAGCCAGAGACACAGACATGTAGTTTGCTTATGCTGTAGCAGGTAATCCTTTAAAAAATGAGAAAGATGAAGAGAAGATAAAGAGGACTATTGAAATCTCTCTTTGTCAAAAAAGAGAGAGAGAAGACAAGAAAAACAGTGATTTCTGCAGAAAGCTGCTCCTCCTCATGAAAGAATACTCATGCTGATGCCACTCATGCATGAGAGCTGGGGGTAAGAAATGCGGACTGATACTCGGTGTCCAGTGACCCCGTTGGATACTGCAGTAGTAAATTAGGACTGCTGCGGTGTTTAAATGTATAACTCGGAAGTGCCCCCGGCCAGAAGCCGCAAGCGAAATGCTCCTCCTGGCCTCCTCTCTCCGTTCCGTCTCACCTGAGCCTGCCGTCTGGAGTGCTCTGTGCTCCTGATGGATCTTCCTGAGTACAGAGCAGAGCACGTTAAAGATGGCATTGCAGTCAACTGTTTTATCCAGAAAGCCTGGAAGTTTAGAGAATTTATGTCAAGCAAAAATCTTTTGGAACCACTTTAGAAACCCAATTATTTTAGAAGGTTGTTATGAGCTTTTGCAACCACCACATCAGAAAAACTTGAAATCTCTCATTCACCAAAACTACATTTGACCAGCAATACTCTTCCTGATAGTCACTAATCTTTCAGAAGTTCCTTTCTCATCATAAAATCTATTCGTTCACTCCATCTGGGCCAGTCACCAGAATGGATTAGATTAAGAAAAAGCAGGAAAGGAAAAACATCCTCCTGAGAGGCTGTGTAGTAGGTATAGGAGCCTCCCGCATCTTGGAGTCAGAGGGCCTTTCCCTGGATCCACTAGGGATGGATAATTCCACAACACCACTAATTTAATAATAGCTTGTTAGGGGAAACAAACACTACTACATTAAATGTACCTGTTGACTCTAAGCTGTATCCTGATTTTAGAAATGTTAAAAATGAAAAACGGATTTTAGAATAAGAAACTGTGGTAACTGAATGTGTGACCACGTACTTACCTCCCCGAGCCTTACTTTTCTGAGCCGTATCTCGGGAGAGGTGGGAGGATAAACGAAGGCTGGGTGGGAAAGCTCTGAGAGCCCCCATTTAGTTCAGTGGTTATCATCCGGCGCAGCCTGCTCTGTGCCAGCCACTGTGTTAGAAGACTGGTTCCGGAGACGAGGCAGTGAAATCTGGTAAATTCATAAGTGGAAATATTTAAGCTACTAAAGCAACATGGCTAGGGAGTACTTAACACTCCAGGGTGAAGCGGGGGGCTGAGGAAAGATGCTCTGAAGCAAGTGATTTCTTTGACAGATTTTGAAGATTATTTAGAACTTTGCCAGATGGATGAGTGAGAAGAACATTCCAGACAGAGATGTTTTGAGATGTAGTCACAAAACATAGACATTTCAAATTACTGGAGTGGAAAGACCGCGAAGGGCAAGCTGCAGGAGCTAGGGAAGGGCCAGACCGGATCGGGCCGGCCCGACAGTGCGCATAAAGACAGAAGAGCTACATCCATTTACTAGGGCTCTTCACGCAGGAAGCACTGTGTAGGCGCTGGGGGTTTTGTCAAAGCCAAGAAATGGCCCTTACGCTTAAGACATGTACCACTTAGTTGGGGAGACAAGCAGGCAGTTACAGTACCACGCACAGATGAGTGGAGGTAAGGATAGGGCTTACGTGCGTGTTGCGCGAGGGGAGCCTGGTCCAGTCTCAGAGAGTCAGGGAGACTCTGCTGAGCAAATTACCTGGCTAAGGCCTGGGAGGAGTAGAAACCGCCAGGTGCCGAGAGATGGGAAAGAGCATTCAGGCTGACCGAGCGCAGGCGGGAGCTTGACACCTTCTGGAAGCTGCACGTGGCCCGGTGTAATACGCAGCTGAGTAGGAGTTGGGAGAGTGGGGAATGACAACTCCAATCATGTTTGTAAACTGTGTTGAACTTGAACTTTATTCTGACGGCAGAGGGGAGCCATTGAAAGGAAAGCAACATAATCATAAATACTTGTTGGGGGGAAAAATTAGACATTTTAGAGGTGTGTGAAGTAAAAGTAAAGGTGTTTCCTCTTTCTTTGGTGTAAATTCTTTGGGTTTTTTGTTTGTTTTTTTGTATTAAGTTCAAATGTAGATATATGTAAGGCAGTCAAGTTTTTGTTTTCTAAAAATCACTATGTACTCAGCATCTAGCAGAGTGCCTGTCAAATAGCAGACACTCAATAAATGTTAAATTAACTCATAAAGAGGATCTGCATAAAAGGCTTCCTTAATGATTCCATACAAAATATGTGATTTTGCATTCTTTTACTCAATGTCATAAGCATTTCATATTTGAGCGACCACTGCATTTCTTTCTAGTTAAATTTATTTTTAGTATGGGTCCAGGCTGGTGGCTCAGTGGATAGGAGCTGGCCTGCAAACTCAATGATCACTGGTTCCATTCCCAGTCAGGACACATAGCCAGGTTGCAAGCCAGGTCTCCTGCCAGGCCCGTAGCTGGAGGCAGGTGAAAGGCAAACATACCTTGATGTCTCTTTCCCTTTCTTCCTCCCTCACTGCCCTTCTCTCTCTAAAGATAATAAAATCTTTTAAAAATATTTATCGTCACTATGGGATTGCTAGTCAGAGGTTTGCTTATTTAAAATGTTGAGTAAAACAAATTGCCCTTCACAAAGTTATACCCATTCTGTGACAGTTGAAGATGACGTGAGACTGCCTCTTTCCCCACCCCCTCACAAGCTGAACGTTATCAATCTTTAATATTTGTCAAACTGATGGTTAGCAGTTAATATCTAGCATTACTGGGTGTTTAGTGTAATTAAGCATTGTTAAATGGTTCTGTTAGCCATTTATCTTTCAAAAAGGTAGTTCTTAACTCAATTGTTTTAGTGGGAAGAGGCATTGAGAGGAAGTCTCACTTCAGAAAACTATTCGTAAGAAGTGTCCTGTAGTTGAGAATACAGTTTTCCTCACCTCATCTCCCGTTTCCCCATATAAGCAAGTGTGCACACGTGCACACACATGCACACACCCCTGCACACGCATGCTTCAGTGTGTAGAGAAAGGCCAGCCCTGTCAGTTGCTTGCCTGCTGCCCCTTCGTTCACCAGCAAAGCTTTGTTTGTGTTTAGAACGCACCAGCTGGTAACCCACTAGACTCCAGTTCAGCTCATTTGAGACCTTATGTTGTTACCTGCTTGCTTTGTCATCAAAACTAGTTTTAAAAGCAAATTTCCTGTTAAGTGGTTTATTTTAGGCTGATATACTTAGAAAATGCCCATAATCTGGAAATCAGAAATGTAGACAAAAAAGATGTCACTCCTTAACAGGTTTATTTGGGGAGGCCCATCTGAGGACACGTCTGGCAGCATTATGAACAGCACTGGTACCAAGGGCACCCGTGGGGGGTTAATGGGGACCCTGCATCATTCCTTGCCATGTGCCTGGTGAGTAAACTCCTAGAAGTTTCTGGGAACGGCAGCAAGTGGGGAAAAGGCTGCAACCAACAATCAGTGTCACAAAATGGGGATGACTAATTTGCTGAGGAGACCGTTGAGACAGATGTTTAATTAGCTGAAGTCAGAGTGGATAAATTGGGAGAGGACTGCCTATGCAGAGAGATGCCTTTTCCCCTCATCTCTCATTTACCTTTTTTTTCTTGTTGTTGTTGTTCTTAACAGTTTCGTTTTGAAGGTAACTTCCTCAGTTTGGGGGAAGCTGGGGAGAGGAGCAGAAACAAAGTACCCTTTGGTATTGAACATGTACGGTATTCTAGATAATTTTCTGTTTAACCTTTACAAGGACTTGTGAGATGAGCATTGCCTCTTTTTTATGGTTGAGGAAACTGAGGTTGCCTGTGTGTTTGTGTGTGTAGTAGATGCATGTGTTACTGATGAGCAATGGACATGGGATTTGAACCAAGACCCCTGGATCCTTGAGCCCATTGTTTTTTCCCTTGGACTTAAAATGTACTGCAAATGAGGGAATTTTCTAGAATGAAAGAAGTAATAGAATTTATTTTGGCAGAAGGTGGTGCCACACAAGTATAGGCATTTGTCAGAACTATCACATGGTACTTGTAAGATTTGGGCATATCACTTTGTAAATTTTACTAAAAATGAAAGAATCTTAAACAAATATTGAGCACCAGTTAGTGTTATGCATACTGAAGGTGTTTAGGGGTGAATGTACTGATATCTGCTCCTTACTTTGAAATGCATATTTTTAAAAAAGATGGACTGAGGGATAGATACGTGATAAAGCAAATATAATAAAACATTAATTGTAGGATTTAGATTGTGGGATATGGATTTTCAGTGTATTATTCTTTCAACTTTTCTATTACTTAAAAATGTTCATAGCAAAATAAAAACTCAAAACTAAAAATACATAATTTAGATTTTACTTGTTTTAATATAAATTTCTAAATTGACAAATATATGTCCCAGAGGTATAGAATACACTAATTTTTACTTTTCATAGGATATTATATTTTTCATTACTCCACATGTTAAATGACATCTTGAGGTCACAGTTTCTTTCATTGACCTGTGATTTTAAGCAGTGTGTAGTTATGAAAATAATAATTGTTACTATTTAGTGAATATTCAAAATTTGCTAGGCAATCTGCCAATCATTTAAATTCTTAAACAGTCACTCCTTAAAACAGCTATTTGAATTGGCTGTTATTTTTTTTATGTATAAATGAGAAAATGATAGAGAACTTGTCCAAGGTCATGCAGCTAGTAAGGCAGAGAGCTGGGACTCAAACCCAGGTGTGTAACTCCAAAGCTTATATTCCTAATCACTGTGCTGTACTTCCGCCCTCTGGCTAAGGTTGCAGGAGCCACAGTTCAATGAAGGCAGGTATACTTTCCTCCCTGGAAGCGCCATATGCACCTGCTTCACTTGGACATGGCCATAAGATTCATTGGAAAGGGCACAGGCTCTGGAACTAAGGCAGCCCAGGTCCCCACCTCAACTGCACCTTTCACACAAGCTGTGAAGTTAGGCAGGTCATCGAACCTTTCTATCCTGGGTTATCTTTCCTGTCAGACGGGTTAAAAATACCTGCCTTGTAGGATTGTTGTTTTGACTAACTGCATGTAAAACATTTCATCTGTAGTAAGTGCCCAGTGGATGTCAGCTGCCTGTATCCCTGTTGCCAGCACCACATCAGGTGCACCATAGAAGCTGGCTTTTTAGGGTTTATTCACTTTTCTACCTGTATGACTTGGTCTTTGCCTGCACCCTTTGTTTTTTAATGAATTGAGTCTATGGAAAGCTTATATCTTGTGGTAAAACCAACCTTTGGATTGTGTTTGAATGTGGATCTGCTGGAAGTACCCTATACTTTGAACAAGAAGAAAACTAGGTCCAAAGATCAACTCTAATGACTTTGACCAATAAGAAAACTCATTCCCTCTGTATATGTAGGTGTGGGTTCATGATCACAAGACTCATTCAACATATAGCTTATATCAGCAAATTTAATATGTCAGAGATTCTAGAGGTAAACTGGACAAACTAAAATTACCTGTAACAAATGTGTTTACAAGTGGTTTTTAAAAGGCTTAGTATTAACAGTTGAGTAGCTCATAGAAGCTATTGCTTCTTCACAGAAAACATTTAAAAGAGGAAATATAATCAAACACCAATATGATTTTTGAGAGAATAATTACGGAAGTTACAGAAAGGTTTGAAGGGCTGCGTCCACCACTCACATCCCTCCATGAAGAGTCTTGATTTCTCCAGAGGAAGCAGACGGCCCTCCTTCAGGCAGGCTGTTCATGTGTTTATCCTGTTAGTGGCTGTAAGGAAAACTCTCCCTCTACCAAGACTGTTTTGCCACTTTTGATTCAAAACCACCACTTTAGAAGAGCAACCCTACTGCAGAAGATTTTTTCGAAACCAACCCAGGAACCTGAAGCGCTTAACTTCTGTCTCACTATCTGCAGAGACCTGACACTGCAGCTGGTCTTCCCTCATCCACAACTCAAAAGGCAGCTTTAACAATTACAATACCAGTTCTCCTAGCCAGTTTTTTTCTTTTTGAATAAGTTACAGATACCAGTACTTTCTGCAATAGCTTTAAATGCATTGAGGCAACAAAAGAAGAAAAATAGCTCATCGATGAGGGTATTTCTTTTTGTCTTACGATGACAAGAATGTCCAGGGACAAAGGTCACTTAAAATCAGAATAAGACATTGGAATGGCACCGTGAGGCAGGTCTGGGGAAAGGACCTAACAGCATCTACTTCTCATTACCTGGCTGCTGATCACAGGAGGGCAGACAGCAGGGTTTATACAGACATTCTACTGTGTCAAACAGAAAGTCTGTGAGATGTGCTTAAAGCCCAAATGCTCCACAGTCTTCCCCCAAATTGTCACCACATAATCATAGAAACAGCAAATCATAACCAAACCCAAGCTTTCCTATTTTATTTTATTTTTTTTAAATGTGCTTACTTTTAGAGAAAGAGGAGGGAAGGAGAAAGAGAGAAACATCAATGTATGATAGGTTGCCTCTAGCACTCCCCCAGCTGGACACCTGGCCTGCAACCCAGGCACTTGCCCTGACTGAGAATCAAATCAGCGACCTTTTGGTTCACAGGCCAGCACTCAGTCCACTGACCCACACCAGCCAGGGCCCAGCTTTCTTTCTTTCTTTTTTTTTTAATTGCATACTATATTTAATAGAACAATCTGAATTAAAGTTAAGACAAAGTGTGACTGAAGTGTAAAAAACCCTGAAGGTCATGCAGCTCTCTCAAGCACAGTGTGCCCAAAACCAAACTCATCACTCAATAAAAAAATTTTTTGAGGTTTTTTAATTTTTAAAGATTTTATTCATTATTTGTAGAGAGGACAGGGAGGGAGGAAGAAAGGGAGAGAAACATCAATGTATGGTTGCCTTTCACCTGCCTCCAGCTGGGGACCTGGCTGGAGACCTGCCGGCAACCTGGATATGTGCCCTGGCTGGGAATCGAACCAGCGACACCTGGGTTCGCAGGCCAGTGCTCAGTCCACTGAGCCATACCAGCCCGGGCTTCAGTAAATATTTATGAAGTCTCTACTATGTTCCAGGCAGTAAGGAAGGAAGATGGGCCTCTTCTAAGAGAGCTTTAATACCAGTGGGGCACTTGGCCAATAAAAAGTAAACATACCAACAAGATACATTTGATAGGTATCCTCAGTTTCAGCTTTTAGTCTGTCTATTTTCTGATAAAAAGGGCTTTTGTGAGTCCTCAGGTGTTTTTTTTTTTTAATTCCCCTCCTGAAGAGACTTCCTCTTGCCCAGGATTGGCATTACCTTCGTCTTTCCACTTCATCATCTCCTAATTGACTACCAGCACAACTCCTTGGTGCAGGGACAACTAGGCAGGGCATTGGTGGCTTTATCTGCAGCAGTAGTGGGAATTAGGAGGCATGAGCCATATCTCAGCCTCAGAAGCTGCTAGAGGCCTTGCATCAGAAATGCCATGGGCCTGCCCCAGGAAGTTTCTGATACATTGATCTTGCTAGATGTTGGTGAGTACCTGACCAAGGAAAAGGGTGAGAACCCTCCCTCCCTTTCTTTTGGGGGAGGGTTTGGGATAGCGGTTGAGCTTTCATTTGAGTAAGATGAAAGCTCTTTGTGCAAAAGGATGGGTTTCTCTTTGTTTTCCAGCACCCTAGCCGGCCCAGAGTTGGTGGCTGACACATTTTGTGGAATGACTAGGAGAAGCAGGGAAGGCCACCCTGTGGCCCATAGCCACTTTGCTCCTTGCCAACCCATGCCCACGGCCACCCACTTCTTAGGAAGAGATTCAGTGTACTTTGATTATTGGAGATCAAACTTCCTCCGAGGATTAAATCATAAAATTAAAATATAAATGTCTTAAAAGTGAAACGCAGTGCACATCAGTTGAAATTAGTTGCCTCCCAGGTTCCCTTAATGACATGAATCTTTAATGATCCTTGGGGAGCCAGGGGGAGTTACCAAAAACAGGCATTTTAAGCGTTGATAATCAAGTATGGGTACCCAGCAGGAGGAAACTGCTGCACACACTGTATTACAGAAAAAGGAAATTAAATACTTCCAAAAGTGGGGTACGGAGTGAAAGAGGAGGGAGGGCACATGCTCAATCCTCACCTGCCGTAGTGAAAGTTATTAGATTTATCTGATGTTTATAGTAGTTTGTAAAGCACCTGAATAGGAATACTAATAAAAATAGGAAGATAAGTACCAGAAGGAACAGCCAAAAAGTTTAAACTCATTGCCTATAAGAAGGGACTCAGAGATGGTCAAGGAATTAACCTGTTTTCATCATAGGACTTAGAGTATTACCTACTTTGGAAGCAATATATACATGTTATTTGATAAAAGTAAAAATAGTTTTTTTTAATTTGTATAAAGAATACAGCTTACTTTCAAAGTCTAGAACTTAAAAAGATTTCTCTTTCCTTTACTTACATAGATTCTCTGTTTGAAATTTTCCTTTCTCCTTCAAGCCACTGTCCGTTTCATTGTGTTGGATGTCAGTTTTCTGTGAGACACGTTGTGAAATAGTTGCTTTCCATTATAAACATTTCAAACTTTTTTTTTTCATTTCAAACTTTTTAAGGCCAAAATGCTATATGACTATAACCTTATTTTGTGATTTTGTCAACATTTTTCTCTGTGACCTGTATTTTTCATAGGTTAAAGAACAAGCTGTTAGCTGAGTACTCTGTCCTGTTCAAAGGATGACTAATATCTCAAATGTAAATGAAAATGGCTACTTTTTCACAACATCGGAGGAGCCCCAAACAGCTGTCACATGTACATTTTGACCATTTTTTTAAAAATTGGGACAAAAGGTAGTTTAGGGCCCTGGCTGGTGGGGACACAGTGCATACACCTCCAACCTATGAATCCAAAGGTCGCTGGTTCGATTCCCCAGCCAGGTCACATAACCAGGTTGCAAGCCAGATCTCTAGCCAGGTCCGTAGCTGGAGGCAGGTGAAAGACAACCATACATTGATGTCTCCCTCCCTTTCCATCTCTCTGAAAATAATAAATCTTTTTTTAAAAAAAATAGTTTATTGAATCCACTAATCCAATTAAGTGTGTCACCTAACTTCTGTGGAGAGGTAGAGCAGAGGTCATGGAAAAGCCCATTGACCTAGAATGTGGCTGTCCCAAAAGGCTTAAATGTACTTAAAATGATGACCCTCTTCTTCTGTGCCAGTAACGTAAGGTCTTACGGGCCTGGTGGTGGCTGCTGCCCTACTCCCACCATTGCCAGCGAGCCTGAGCCTCTCTGACAGCACTGTGCTTGTCCCAGCTGGGGAGGAGGAGGAGGACCACCCCACTACCTCCTGCAGCCCTCCAAGGTTTGACGTCAGGGGTGGCAGTTGCAGACGGCTTGAAGCTTGACTACTGCTAACTGGAGACTTTGATCATGTCATTCCAAAATAAGCTCATGGCTAGATCACAGGCTGCTGGTTGGTAGCCTTAACTTTGAAACTTAATGCCTAGATTCTAGAAGCATCTCCCTGGTTCCACTCTTGCTCCTATTACTCTTTCTGGCTCTTTGGAGTGTTTCTTAGCCTGTTTGAACTTCATTTCCTCATCTATAAGTAAGAATAATAATATCTTCTTTATAGCATTGGTGTAAGAATTAAATAGAAGTCCATTTCAAACACGAAGCACTTAGCTATTATTATTTTATGACTCAATAAATGTTAGTTCTGTCCTCTCCCTTCAATTTCAATATTGTGAGACCCAGCCATACTCGCAGTTTTGATATAGCACATGTTTATGAGTGTGGCTGCTTTGCATCATGGTTCAGCAGAGACTCTGGCTGTTAAGGAACCCAGCTCAAATTTAGCCCCCATTAGGTACAGCCCAGAGTGTGCATCTCTCTGCCCAGCTGCTCATTTGAGCTTTTCCAGGGGTCTGGGGCCCTTGTCAGAGCAGCAAAGCATCAGTGAGAACATAGGTGTTCATGTGTAGGGACGGCCTAGCATTCCCCTGGAGCTGCTGCATCAGGGGCTGGATGCGCAGAAGGGTTAAAAGTTGGAGAAACTTTCGTCATAAATTTTCTCTTCAGCAGGACTTCCTAGCGAACATCTGACATTAGCAGAGAGGAAATGCTGATTGGCCTCAGAGTCAGCTGAAGGAGACAGGAGCTGCGGTGGAAGCTGCTGGATTTACTGTTATTAGCAAGGCAAATGGAAAGCCAGCAGGGCAGCCCAGCTCCCAGATAATAGATCTAACAAGAAGGAAAAAACTCCCAGAAAGGAAAATGGCTGGCAGCCATGACTCCTCTACTACCACTTTTTCCATTGCTTTTACCTTTTTATTTTGTGTGTTTCGCACAAGGTGAAGCATATTTTAGCATCTCTGGTTGTAAAGCCACAACTGGCCTAACATAAAACAGGATATTTAACTTAGCTTCTCTTTTATTGAGTACTTATGTGGTAGACTAAATACTTTCCATATCATCTCATTTAATCTATAAACAACCTCATAGTTGTTTATGTCAGTTTTCTGTGAGACACATGTTGTGAAATAGTTGCTTTCAAGTTAAAAATTACCATCCCCAATTTGGAGCTAAGAAAACAATACTTCAAGTTAGGGGGAGCTGGGATTTGAGCCCTGCCATTAAGGTTTACCAATCTGGTGTAAGGTATTGAGGCAAGACCTCGAATGTCTCTGATGGGGCCATGCAGGGTCCTGGCAATAAGAAAGGCACTTACTGAAGCTTCTGTCCTGACTTGAAACAGTCCAGTTGGTACCATTGTGGTTAGAAGGAAGATGACTAAGCAGAGAGGAGCTGAGGTGGCAGATGGAGCCAATCTCTGAAGGGTCTGACCACCCAAAGCAGGAAGCAGGCCACATAGATGGGCAACCACCACCCAGGGCCCACAAGGCCTGAGGAAGGACTGTGGTTCGTGGTGGCAAGGACCAGGGAGGCAGATAATGCTCAACATCCAAGGGACGCAACACAGGGTCAGGTCAGTCAGCATCAGGTAAGCAAAAATCCTGTTGTCAGTTGAGCTCTGGGGAAAAAATCCCTTTCAAAGTGCCCATCAGAGACTGTTTTTGGGTTTTTTGTTTTGTTTTGATTAAATCCAACATGGCTGGCTAGTTTTTTTCTCTAGCATATGCATTTTTAGTTTTCGTCTGTTGTAATCTTTAAATGCTAAAATCAAACTTGGTACAGAAAGACAGACACACTGTCAGAGGAGCTAGAAAATGGAGACACCACGTTAATGCAGTTTGTCACTCATCAGACATTTGCCAAGTTCTGTAGTTGCAAAGATGAATAAAACTCTGGCCTCCCACTCAATCACCCTCCTGGGTTTCATTGAGTCACTGAGAGTCATGGTAAGTGGAGTTCTCCAAACTATTAAAATCGTTCTCTGCTCATGTCTCCCCCTCTCCCCCACTCCCCTTCTTACCAAGCAAGTGTAGATGAATTCAGATAAATGAAATGTATAATTTATGCACAAGGAAATGCAGGCTGGTGGGTAGCCTCATGGAGCAGGCATGATTTGCAAGAGGTGTACAGAGAACCTAGCAGGGCACAGGCCTGGGAGCAGGGTACTGGGCCGGGCCAAGCCAGAGGCAAGGGTAGTTACCTGAGGGAGACATGAAGAATGAAGAACAAGACCAGATTAAAACAAAGGGAGGCTTGTATGTGGCTGGCCTGAAATTCAGAAATCCTCTTGCCTTGCAAGAAAGCCTGCAGGTGAGAGGAATGTGAAGGGTGCAATTTTCTCTGCTGTGAGGAAAGGAAGTACAGTAGGTCAGTCTAGGAATGTGATAGGCCCGATGTTGTCATGCAGGTCAGTAGGAGAAAAGCAAAAGAGGAAACCAAATAATCATAACGGAGAATGTGGTTCTGGAGGGGCAGACAGTGATATGGAGGCTACACTGCACAGCGAGGAGGCCGGCTTGGCTGGATTACAGAGGACATAGAAGGACAAGAAATGAGGGTGGACGGACATTCTGAAGAGTAGGGCAAGGAGTTGGCCATGGGGAAGTTGTGAAGTGATTTTGAACATGGAAGTGATAACCTTCAGTTTGACTCCAGAGAGCACCCTCTGAGAGTAGGGTGAAGCGTGGATGGCTGGGTCCCGGAGATGGGTTGGGAAGCCTCCCTGCAGGCTGGATGGCGAGCGATGCAAGGGAGAGTGGTGAAGTGGGTAGGGTCTGCGGAACTTGGGCATTTACTCCGTGTCAGTAAGGAGGAGGAAGGCTGAGTACGTATCCCAAACTTGTGAGTGCCTTTTACACTATACTGGCTTCTTAGAGGCCAGAATGGGTCTTAAATATCAGCATTTACAGTGCCTAGCTCGGGTGGGTGATGGCACAAGGTAGGTTCCATAAATGTTTGATGAACAGCTGAGCTAACTCATTGGGAGCCTCATGGTCTCATCATGGAAACCCAGTTACAAGGGAAAAACTGATTTGAGAAGGAAGGTTTTAAAAGTTTGTAGTTGGTTGTTGTGTAAAATGAGAAGCAAGTAAGTGCTCGGAGTTGTTTGTTCCTGCAGCGGCAGGCCCACGCCATTCCTTGTCAGTGGTGCTTCGGTGGAGAATTGGTGGAAGTTTCCAAACAGGAGCTGCAGTCTCACCCAGGGCTAGAACCCCTTCCACCACAGCCCCTGGCACCCAGCTCTCTGTAGAACACTCACTCGCGGCGCCTCACTGAATCTGCTCAGCAGGCTGGAGGTACATACAGCGTTATCCTCATTTTACAGAGGGGGACGCTGAGGTTGGAGAGGAACTGGTTTGCCCGGGCCAGTCCCTAGAGTAAGCAGATTTGAATGGAAGCCTCAGATTCCACAGTATCAGAACCAGGTGTGATGGCTGGAAAATGTTTGGCCCCAGGTTGGTTCTGCACCGACTTGGGTTGGAATTGCAGTTTTTATGTGGCTTAGGAAAGGCTGCAGACAAATGAAGTCTCCTTTTTGTTTGTTTCTTTTGTTTTCGTCCTGAGGTGCTTGTGACTAAATTCACTAATTTCACTGGCTGTCAAGGCTGTGTTAAGGAAAATGGGTTTGAACTGCTGTGGTTTTTGAGTGCTGGACTGGATGTCAGAAACCTTTGCCATCACGCGAAATTCTGTCACTCTGGATTTACTATCTGTTCCCCGCAGCCGAGTTCCTCAGCCGTGTGATTTAGCGCCTGGCTCCCCATCAGCCAGTTTTGGCATTTATTTGAATGCATTACCCTACTGGTTTTCATAAACTATTTTACAATTGTTTAAAACAAATGACTGTTTATTTCCACAAAAACCATGTGTATTTCTTTACAGAGCAACAGATAACTGTATGTAAAATTTGGTAATGTCACAGGGACTCAGGTTAAGAGAAACAGATTGAATTGAAAACTCAGATGCTAAGGGACAGTGTTAAAAGCTTCCATCCTTCCTAACAAGTGATATCTGGATTTGAAGAAGGAAGAAGTATTCTTTTTCACAAGTAATATGAGTCCTCCTTCCTCCGAAGGAAAGTGCTTTCATGGCAGGTTAGTAATAGGACATGGACTGTTAGCCTTCTTTGTGGTAGTGAAGTATCTGTCCCTTTCAGCGCTCTCTCTGCCTGAGATGGTGTGAAGAGGGCTCTTGTCCAGTCTCCAGGTTGTGAAGTTTGGGGCTGTTCGTTCCATTGTCTTCCTCTGATGTTAAAGCAGTTTCCATTTAGGCCTGTGTGTTGTAGCTCACAGCACTCTGGTGGGAAGCACAGTGAGACAGGTCTCAGGGGTGAAAGAAGGAACCAAACTGATTGAAATAGGGGGCTAGATCCTGAAAGGATTGATCTTCCATTTTCCAGCCAGTGTCCCAAGCAGCCAAATTGACCCACACTGCCTACCTCCATCCCTAGGGAACCCAGGGGGAGTTGAGGCATTAGTGGGAGTCTCCCAACAGTGGGACAATTAGGGTCGGATGGAGGTGGAGCGTCAAATCTGCTTTGGAGGAAGAAGCAGTCAGGGTGGTAGCCAAGCAGACCATCACAAAGCAGTCTCTAAACACAGCTTGTGTGCTGGCCTTCCTAGGAATGCAGACATACTAAATATGCCGTCAGCTTGCGTGCAGGTAGTGCAAGAGCCAGGCCCATCAAGGATCTTTCTAGTGTGGGCTGCTCCGAGAAGTCCAGGGGCCACGGCTCCTACTCAGGGTTTTGGCTCACTGAGTAGGAGAGAATGGCTGTCGAAAAGTGAAGTCGAAGGAAGGTTATTCCAGGCAGAGGCACAGTATGAGCAAAGGCACAGAGGGTTACTGTGTTACTAGGAGGGAGGTGGGAAAGGGGAGGAAATGAGACTGGGTGGAAAACCTTTTACCTCGGCCCCAGCCTCTGCTGGAGAGCTGGAAACCCCCACCCACCCCACCCCCTCTAAATGCGCTGCCTGGAGAGCAGAAGCAACCCAGGCATGTGACTTACTGAATCCTAGGAATAACTCAAAGAGGTAGGTGCTGTTATTATCTCTTTCACAGATGGGGAAGTAAAGTGCAGAAAGGCTAAGTAACCTGCCCAGGTTCACACAGCTATTAAGTGGTGGAGCTGGGAATTCAAACCCAGGCAGTCTGGCTTATAATCATTATACCATCCCAAATGAGTTAAGGTCAACAGAGGTTGCAGGCACTCCCTTGAACACGTGCGCCGCGCGCGCGCGCACATACACACACACACACACACACCCCACAATGTTGAATTTAGGGCAGGAATCAAATCCAGACCTTCCTACCCTCGGTCTGCAGGGATGGACCCTTATGGCACCACCTCTGTTCTCAAAGCGTGAGTGGGCGCATCGGGACTGCTCCAGAGGGAGGCTGAGTAGGCCAGAGAGAGACAGCATGGAGTCACCTTTTGCTTTCCACAGCCTGTCTGGGATCCATGAGGCGGACAGGGTGGACACCAGTGTCCGGCTGGGGTGATAGAGCAGCAGGTGGGCACCCTGGCCCTTGGTCCTCAGTTATGGCCTCCTCACCCACGCTGCCTGGCCCCTTTGAGCCGCTCTGGGAGTCTCTGTGGTCCCGCTATGGCTGGATTGGGCCATGGGAACCCTGGGCATCCTAGCATCTATGCCTTTTTAGTTCCTGGCCCCCTGGCTGCTTGGGCGCCTCCACAGCCACTGGTGAGCCCCCCGTAATCTGAAGAGCCAGAGACAGAGAGAGATGGCCCAGAGGCCACAGTCTCTGATCCAGTCACGCAGGAATCACCTCTAAAATGGTTCCACCTCGTTTTTCAAACTAGAGTTTTAGTGGTAAAAGTAATGTCAGTATATGCCCACTGCCAAAAATCAAACAAGAAAGAAGTCTGTAAAATAAAGAGTAAAAGCCTTTACCTTCACTATTACCTGATCCTACCCCCCCCAGAGGTAATTCTAGTCAACAGAGAACGAGGAGGGCAGTTGGGCTCATACCCTTTCAGATGGTGTTGGTGTGTATAGTCAGCAGATTTGCACTCTCACATATAAATGCACATATAGCTGGATTTGACTATTATTACACCAGCGCATACTACCTATAGTCTACACATTTTTAAATTTAACAGTGTACCATAGAAATCTTCCCATGTCTTACTACACTTATTTTTTAAACAGCCACATAACATCCCAGTGTACAAATATACTGTAATTTACTTAATAGTTTCCTCCTGGAGAATATTTAGATTGTGCAATTTTTGATATTGAAACAGTGCTTCGAAAAAAAAAAAAGAGTGCTTCAGTGAACATCTTTGAACATACGTCATTGTGGGCTTTAAATAATGTCTCTCAGGATAGAGTCCTTTGTTGGGTCAAGGTTGTTCATTTTTAAATGCCACCTCATTTGAAGGCATTCTATTTAACAAAGATTATTGAGCACCTCCAAAGAGCAGTGCTCTAGGAATGCAAAGCTGGGTGTTGTTTTTTTTTTTAAGTCTCTCTGCCCACACACCCCACCCCAGTCTTCAAAGAATGCCCTGATTTGGGTGGGGGTGGCGGGGTAGAACAACGACAAAGAACCGAATTGCTTCTCATCCAGCCTGCTCAATGCACTGACAGAGAGAGGCAAGGCCTCGAGGAGGTCAGGAAGTCAGGATGAAAGCTTGGTTCTGAAAGGGATCCAGGCAAAGGTGCTAGAAGCGGGGGAGATGCCAGAGGTGTGCCTCCCTGCTCCTCCCAGGAGCCTGGCTGCGGGGCTGGCAGTTCAAGAAGAAATTCGTTCTGAAGAATTATGACGCTCCTGCATGTTCTCCTACACAAAGAAGGAAATCTCGGCTGTACGCCCTTTCCTTTCCTTCTCTTGGCACTTTCTGATTGATGATTGGAAATGATGGCAATACATAAACTATTTTTCTTTTTATTTTATGACTGGTAATAGCAGTAACATATTTCCAGTAAATGTTTTCTATTGCAATAAAAAAGTTGTAACAGGACTAGAAATGGGTATAGTTAAACCCTAAAGAAATCACACTTTCAGAACTGTGGATTGAGGCAGTAACTCTGTAAATCATTTTATGTAGAAGGTCCCCTCCCTGGAAGAAAATCAGGGCCAGCAGCTGGTGTGCACATTTTGGGCTTTTCAGACAGGGACCTCTTGTCAGGGCTGAGGGGCCCTCAATTTTGACCCCCTCAAGACCAGCTACTCTCTTTCTCTCTTCCCTTCTAGCCTCCCAGCCTATATCTTTACTCCTTTCCAAACTGATAAATCACCTCAACCTTACAATTTCTTTTTTCAGCCCAAAGATCAGGAAGATGATAAAGTACCCTTTCTGGAACATGGCATAGTAGTGTGGTTAAGAGCGCAGGCTCTGGAGTCACGCACCTGGTCCTGACCTCACCTTAGGCACATGACGTAACCACTTCATTTTGTGTTTCCTCTACAAAATGGGGGTCATAGAATTTTATAATTTGAAGAGCTAATGCATGTAAAGTGCTTTGTTAAAGGCCAGGAAAGAGCTCTATGTCAGTCACTGTTGTCAAGAAGAGCAAATTGATGATTTTGTTAAATTTGCATAATAGTATAACAAGCGACAGTTATCAAGTGTTTATTATGTCCCTGGGCATTGTGTTACACGAAACATTTGCAGTGACTCCAATAAGGTTTAGATCACCTGACTCACTAAGTGTCACACAGCTTGTAACAGCCAAGATTTTAATCCCAGGCCTTTTTGACTCCACAGCCCAAGCTCTGACCACACGTCCACGTCTAGGGTTAGATAGTAGGAGCAGAGACGGGAAACTGAGGAGTTCTGTGGCACGCCAGATGGTGCCCCTGTGGCTGATAAAAATTTGGAATGTAGCGTTGAGAGTTTGTGCCCTCAACACTCAAGAGCCAGGTAAAAACAAAGCATTTCCCTTCCCTAATAGCAGACAAAGCAACCTGCTCCTCACCTGATCCTTCTTCAGGCTTTCTTATTCTTAAAACGATGACTAGAAGCTGCTGCTTCTGTGTCTGGTTTCCTTAACATGCTCTAAAAATTAGGCTTTTCCCAGCCTTTGTCTAATTTCTGATCCTAACTGACACCGTCATTAATGGTCCAGTGCAAGCATTCTGTCGACTAGAGGACTACTGTGTAAAAGTGGTTTTGCTGTCCTATCAATAATAGTCATAATTTCCCCAATACTCTCATCAGCAGTGAATTGAGTCTTGCAGCAAAGAAATGGAAACCCCAGTGCAATGGTTTTAAAGTGATTTGTCTTGTAGACGGCATCTTATTTCAGTAAAATCAGGTCAGCACAGCACTGCTGGGTCAGGTGTAAGTCGGATACAAATTAGTTGGAGGAAATTGATCATTTGAACCCTAGGTTATTTTTAGCTACTGTAGCTTTTTAATATCTTTTTTCTTTATTTACACCTGTTTTAATAAACTTTCACCATCATTGTCAGGCAAATTAAATGTCTTCTCAATTTCAGCTAAGCCTTTGATAAGAGGAAAGACTCTCCCCACCCACAGTAGTGGCCTTCCCTTCACAGCTTAGGGATTTGCTGTAGTTA
>PVIW01010252.1:0-45604 GCA_004026585.1 Noctilio leporinus
ACTTTTGGCACTCTGCCCAGTCTCTGCCCACTGAATAGAATTGGACCATCTGCAGTGACATTCAGATCTTTTTCCTGAAGAGTTGGAACTAATTGAGAATGTGTCAGTATGTGTAATATGCTTTGTGCTGCCTTCTGCTCTAGCTAGCCTCTGCCAGGACCCATTTTGGTGGCATCAGGCTTTCAATTGGATAGAGGAGATAGGTCCTGGAGGAATTGATCCTTTCTGCTGGTGAGCAGTTGACAGTTTGTGTCCTTCTTAATAATATCTTTCAACTTCCAATAGGTATGTCAAGAACATTAAATCAGCGATTCTTAACCTTTTTAGGGTCTTAGACCCTTTTGAGAATCAGATGGAAGCTATGAATATTTTTCCTTCTGCCCCTGAAAATTCATATTTATACACAATTTTACACAATTTCAGGGATTTCACAAACTCCCCCTGAAATCCAGACTATGAACCCCGAATTCCAGCATTAAATAGTATCTGCATTTATAAATGTCTATGTGGTTCATATTGTCCATCAATAAGCTAATACAAAACAGCAGTCAGGAAGGAAGTGAGTATTTGTGTCTAAACCAACTTTTTAAAAATGAGACAAATTATTTTTACTGAGCTGCCATGTGCGTTGATGGGCTGAGTAGGGAATGGAAGAGGCCTTAGGAAATAAAGCCTGTATTGTTTTACACATATAATTAACCTGATAAAATTATAAACATAAAATAATTGATCATATAAGAAAAACCAAACACTATGCATTAGGAGGTAGTGACCTGTGAAGGCAACACGTCACCCTTTACATACACACAAAATGCACACACATTATTATGATTATACAAGAGAATGCCTATATCCTTGGAAAATAACATATGAATGTTTACGGATGAAGATAGCATAACCTCTGCATCTTCCTTTAAAGTGATTTAGAAAAAATTACAACTACATATATATGTTGATAAAGCAAATATAGCAAATATTAACATTCACTAAATCTAAGTGGTGGGAACATGGCTACTCATCTGAACTATCTTCAGAAGGCTGCAGAGCCAGCAGTAATTAGGAAGAAAGCTTTTTTCACAGTTATTTCTCATGTCATTGCCCCTTAATTCTGCAACAGATTTTCAATTCCAATGATGAAAACAGAATAGTGATGAACATTCGGCCAAGAAGATGGTGTTATCATATCTGTACCTACTGGCTCCATTTGACAGTAATGCAGTTTGGATTCCTAGAGCATATCTTTCCCATTTCTGTTACTGCAAGGCTACATCTGTTTTTAGTAATAGACAATTTCCGTTATACTATTGACAGATAACAGATAAGATATGCCCTAGGAGACCACAGCCACTATCTGGAACCAGAAATGTTATTTTAAGACTCAAATCTCCAACATCATCAGTGCATTACTCCTTCATCAGCAAAAGTAGAGCTCTAGCTTTACTTAAGGGCAAATCTCAATTTCATCTCTATTTTTCTGTTTTGTTTTTAAGATTTTATTTCATTATTTTTAGAAAGAGGGGAAGGGAGAGAGGCAGAGAGGGAGAGAGGGAGAGAGACATCAGTGTTTGATTGCGTTTCACCTGCCTCCAGCCACAGACCTGACTGGAGACCTGGTTTGCAACCTGGTTATGTGCCCTGGCTGGGGAATCGAACCTGCAACCTTTGGGTTCACAGGTCGGTGCCTTATCCACTGTGCTACCAGCCAGGGCTCTATTTTTCTGTTTTAAACTTTGTCTTTTATGACTACAAGGATGCATGACATTGGAAATTGTTTTGTTTTTTTTTAATATATTTTACTGGTTTTGCTATTACAATTGTCCCAATTTTCCCTCTTTCCCCCCCTCCACCTGGTACCCCCCATTCCCTCCGGCAATACCCCCCTTAGTCCATGTCCATGTGTCATGCATATAAGGTCTTTGGCTTCTCCATTTCCTCTATTATTCTTAACATCCTCCCTTTTTTTTTTTTTTAATTGCCTTTCACATCCAGACAATTTACCATTTAATTACTATCTTCTGTCAAACTAATACAAATTTTCTTTTCATTATTTTAAAATGTTTATGTTAATTCATTTGTTAAAAAATTAGTTTCTTAATATACTATCAATTACAATATTACCAAACACGTGCACAAATACATTTACACACATATTTTTACAAATATTACACTAGAAAAAATATTTCTACTGCTGTGACAGTATCTAATTACAAAACTTAATTATGTAATTTGCCTTCAAAATTTTCTATTAGAAATATTTTGGTCTAGTTTCTTTTATTTCTTGTCCCTGAAAAAAATCTCATCTCATAATTATCCTTTCCAGGTCCTACCTACATTTGCTTGGTGATAGGCAGACTTCTCCTGAACTAAAAAAAAGTTAAATTAAATTAACAAACTATTTTTATTCCCAAAAGACTTAGTCTTCTTTACTCTTTAAGTCTGCTGTGTTCAACACAGTAGCCACTTAAAATGTGGCTAGTTCAAATTGCAATATACCTATAGTTTATTTTTTAAATAAATTCATTACCTTTTTGTTCAAAGTGAGGCCAGTGATTTTCTTAAATAATTCTATGAAGATTAGGTGGCCTGCATTTTATGAGTAAATTACCTTCTGTCCTTTATTGGAAGGTGAATTTAGAGTGTTTTATGTTCACTTGGAGAATGCAGAAAGACTATACAGGGAAGTATAGTCATTGTGAAAATGTGTTTTCAATGTAGACTTTCTGTATTTCATTTTCACTGACTTCACTATGACCAATATGATCACTAGCCTTCCACTCCTAACTTAAAATAGGTATAATAGCAGCTGGAGATTCAAAAAATTATCATAATCAAAACTCGCATCTTATACAAAAATTAACTCAAAATGGATTATGGGCTTCAGTATAAACCATAAACCTAAGCACTTCTAGGAAAAAATAAAATAAAATCTTTAGGACCTAGGACTAGGCAAAAGGTTTTTAGGTGTACGTACTACCAAAATCAATGCATCAGAGAAAAAATTGATAAATTAGAAACTTTTGTTTTGTGAAAGACTATTAAGAGACCATGAAGAGAATAAAAAAACAAATTACAGTTGGGGAGAAAATATTTGCAAACCACATATCTGGCAAAGGAGTTGTATCTGATTTCACGTATTTATTATTAAACATGCATTTATTGAGCATCTAACACCACTATGCTAGGTCCTGTGGAATAGTACAGAATGGAAAAATGCATGGTCTCTGCCCTCAGAAGGGTACTCAGTAATGGGAAAGAAAGCTATGGGGCAAACAATACAAAAGAATGAATTAGGGTGCAAATTGGGGGACACATAGAGTATGAATGGAATATGGAAGAAGCCAGTCAGTATTTGAAATAAATGTCTTCTTGTGTCCTTTTTAAAACCCATCCCCATGACATGAATAATCTTGGCTTTCTCCGGCCTCTCTAGAGAACAGAAGAGCGGATCAAGGAATGGGACCAAGTCAGTACATTTGATACGTCATTTGATATACATATATATTTGATAAGTCTGTACCTTTGTTATATACTTGACATTTGTGCTCTTTTTTGTTTCCCCAAGGCTTAATTACATTTTAATTTATGTTATTAAATATTTAAATTGAGTTCACATAATATTCAGTTTCTTGCTGGGAATCCCAAAACTAGGTTTAGCAGTCTGGCTTTTTTTTTGCATGCATGCATGCATGCAAATTGTATCAGAGTTCTTTAGGAATCAGGTGCTGTGATGGTGCCAATGAAACTTTTAGGATCACATGTTAAAATGTGGTGGAGAATTAATATGTTGTATTAATGAGGTTACATTATATCTAGGAGATCATAAAAGTAAAAAGGTACATGTATCAAAACCACAAAGTTACGTTATATTACATTATCTTCAAATTATAGGTTTTTGTTCTTGGAATTCGGAGTTCCATTATTGCTTTTATCTTAAATCTGTGAAAGTTTTTTTTTAATTGGCAAGAAACTTTATTGCCAATAATATAGTCAAAAATAAATTATATCTTCAATTTTTATCACTTTCAAAATGTACTTTAACATCTATTGCCCTTTGCTATATGTGGTTTACAATTTTGTAAACAGTTATGTTCTTTTTATTTTTTGCTAGCTTCTCCCCAAACCAGGAAGCCTACTAAATCCAGAATTAATAAATAGTCATAAAGTATGATTACAGAATTGATGGTTTGACCACAGTTAATCCACTTAAGTATATGCCTAAATATAACAATATTAAGTGATCTAACTACTGTCTATTACATCATTAATTTTATAATAATAACATTCATTCTTGAATGTTATTCTATAAAAACAGACTTTTGTCAATTTTGGTCACATATTTATTTCTAGAAACTAGAAGAATTACTGATATATAGTAAAAGTCCAATAAATATCATCAAATAAATATTGTTAGGTGACTGAAAAAGTTGTTTTTATTCAAAATTTGCTATTCAGTCTCAAGTTAATCCTTCAGACACAATGAATGTAATCATTTCACATTTTGAGTTGTTCTTTTCCTGAAACAAAGAAATAGTCCTAGTCCTTCAAGTGACTGAAATAAATTGAAGACTAGGCACATGTGCTCCCAAATAAACTAAATGTATAACAGTGTCACATGGCCACTGTGATAAATGGGACCACCAGCAGACCCTACTTTTCCCAACTAATGCTGAGCTTTAAATTCCTTCATCCAAGCCAATTTGTTATATGGATAAACTAGTTTGCAGTGTTACCTGAACCTATACACTGTGAAGGTCCTCCATAACCTTCAAGAGACAAACATAATCATGAAAATTGATGACAATTGTAAATAAGTCTAAATAATAATTCCAGAAGAGACAAAAATAAGAAAATAAATATACTTTCCCTATTCCAAGACACCAACTTTTTGTACCATATGAAGATGAATGAAATCTGTCATTCTTCATTCACAGAAATCACTTGGCAACTATTTTCCAGCCTCCATTAAAAGTCAATGGTCAGGGGGACAGAGGGGAGCAAAAAGGGGATGGATGTAATACAACAACAATAAAATTTAAAAAAAAAAAGTCAATGGTCATAAATAGTTCTTAATATACATAAATTGTTTTTACTGTATTTGCAGTTCCAATGTCTCAAGTCTCTTTCACACAGTCCACTGCAAGGAAAACTCCACTATCCTGTCTCCCCAGCACTTAAAGAGGTTCTGGAGTCCAGCTGTGGAGTTTCTATCCCATCTCTGCCATTTAACAGCTATGTGGCCTTGGACAAATTGTCCAAGCTTCATCAGCCTCAGGTCCTCATATATTAAAGGGGATAGGAGTGGTTATAATACCTATCATTGTGAAGATTCAATAAGATACTATATATGAAACACTTGGGTACATATTGAGCTTTCAGTAAATATTATCCATCATTACCAGCATCTGCTTTATTTGCAGCAAATTATTCTGTGGTGTGTCCAGCACCCGCATTTGTTGGGCTTGTTTTTTGTCTTGTTTTTGTTTTTGTTTTTTTCCTAATTCAGATCAATTTAGACACTATTCTTAAAAAAAAAAAAAAAAAAAAGTAAGGCAACCCAGAATTAATAACGAATGCATTTAGGGTTCTTTACTGATCACAGGAAATTTGCATGACCAATGCCAGAACACTGCTAACAGATTGTGTTTGATTGTCATATCAAAACGGTTCATTAACAACTGGGAGAATTACTCAAGCAATACAACAAAGTATATTAGCAAAATCTGGATTAATCAGGGGGCGGTGAGAGATGGCAGTGGTAGTTGGGTTATTAATTCCTAAATTAAGTGAATAAACCAGGTGCTTAGTAGTATCCTGAGCAAAGAAACAGCCTGAGGCTTTTCCTGCTTCTCTCTCTTCATTTATAAAATGGGGATTACTGTCTTCTATGTACCTACTTAATAAGAAAGATTCAAATAGGGGCTCTAAGGAGTGGATCCAAAAATCATCATTACTATTAATGCAGCCAGTGGAGCAAGCATTGAACGAGCTTTGCTTACTGACATGGAACACACCATCCCCATTCTGCCTAAGTCACATCACTCTTCCACACCACCTGGAAGTAGCCACGTTAAGGAATTATGGAGGCAAGAAGAGAATACTGTTCTCAAGGATCTTACAACTTCCACTATGTGAGAGGCTGACTGGGAGAATTGGGTGCAGTGTGCAGCCAATATAGCTAACCAATTCCATGAGAAGCATTTAAAACTCCTCTTTACCTGGTTGGTGTGGCTCAGTGGATAAGGCACCACCCTGCAAACCCAAAGGTCGCTGGTTCGATTCCCAGTCAGGGCACATAACCAGGTTGCAAGCCAGGTCTCCAGCCAGGTCCTTAGCTGGAGGTAAGTGAAAGGCAACCATATATTGATGCTTCTCTCCCTTTCTTCCTCCCTCCCTGCCCTTCTCTCTGAAAATAATAAATAAAAAATTTTAACTCCTTTTTATTTTCTTCCAACTTTATTCAGGTAATTGACATATAGCATTCTATAAATTTGAGGTCTACAACTTGTTGATTTGATACATTGCAAATTGTTACCACCATAGGAATAGCTAACACCTCCATCATGTCATATGTAACTACCATTTCTTTTTGGGGTGAGAGCAAAGGTCTATTCTCTTAATAACTTTAATGATATCATACAGTATTATTCATCACAACCACCATGCTATACATTAGACCCTCAGAATTTATTCATCTTACAACTGGAAGTTTGGGCCCTTTGACCAACTTACCCCCATTTTCCTAACCCCCAGACCCTGGTAAACACCACTGAGTAAAACTCTTTAAAGGTCTCTGCTAATGTTCTAGTGAGGTGTACTAGACAATTATTTAGGATGTAAGAAAAAATGCTTAGAATCTTCCATTTTTTTAATTTAGTTTTATTGTTGTTTCATTACATCCATCCCCTTTTTCCTTCCCTCTGTCCCCTTCCCCACCCATCCACTCCCCCAAAAGTCAATCCCACTTGTTGTCCATGTCCATGTTTCTTCCATACTAGTTCCTTGACTAAATTGCTCCCCTTCTTTGCCTCCTCCTCTCCCCTCCCAGTTCCCCTCTCCCCTCTGCCCACTGAAGATCTAATCATTGTATTCATGTATCTGGTTCTGTTTTGCTTATTTATTTGTTTTGTTCATTATTGTCCTGTAATGGGTGAGATCATATGGTATTTGTCTATTTTCACTAAGCATAATACTTTCTGGTTCCACCCATGTTGTTGCAAAAGTTAGGAGTTCCTTCTTTCTTTCTGCTGCGTAGTATTCCATTGTATAAATGTACCAAAGTTTTTTTGATCCAATCATCCACTGATGGGCATGTAGGTTGTTTCCAGCACTTGGCTATTGTAAATAATGCTATGAACACAGGGGTACATAGCTTCTTCTGAATTGGTGTTTCAGAGTTATTCAGGTGTAGTCCTAATAGTGGAATTGCTGGATCAAAAGGCAGTTCCATTTTTAGGTTTTATTGTTTTTGTGTGTTTTTTTTTTTTTTTAATTTAGTTTTATTGTTGTTGTATTATATCCATCCCTTTTTTACACCCACTCACCCCCCCACGTCAATCCCACTTGTTGTCCATGTCCGTGGTTCTTCCATACTAGGTTCTTATCTAAACTGCTCCCCTTCTTTGCCTCCTCCTCCCCCCTCCCCCCACCCCCTTTCCCTCTGCCCACTGAAGGCCTATTCACTGTATTCATATATCTGGTTCTGTTTTGCTTGTTGTTTGTTTTGTTCATTATTGTCCTGTAATGGGTGAGATCATGTGGTATTTGTCTTTCACTGACTGGCTTATTTCGCTAAGCATAATACTCTCCAGTTCCATCCATGTTGTTGCAAAGGTTAGGAGTTTCTTCTTTCTTCCTGCTGTGTAGTATTCCATTGTGTAAATGTAGCAAAGTTTTTTTGATCCAATCATCCACTGATGGGCACTTAGGCTGTTTCCAGCCTAAGTAAATAACGCTGCTATTGTAAATAACGCTGCTATGAACATAGGGGTACATAGGTTCTTCTGAATTGGTGTTTCAGGAATCTTTGGGTGAAGTCCTAGTAGTGGAATTGCTGGATCAAAAGGCAGTTCCCTTTTTAGTTTTTTAAGAAAACTCCCTACTGTATTCCGAAGTGACTGCACCAGCCTGCATTCCCACCAGCAGTGCACCAGGGTTCCCTTTGCCCTACATCCTTGCCAACACTTGTTGTTTGTTGATTTCTTGATGATTGCCATTCTGACAGGGATGAGGTGGTATCTTATTGTGGTTTTCATTTGCATCTTTCTGATGGCTAGTGATGTTGAGCATTCTTTCATATGCCTTTGGGCCCTTTGTATGTCTCCATCAGTGAGTTGTCTGTTCAGATCCTTTGCGCATTTTTTAATTGGGCTGTCTGCCTCCCTGGTGTTGAGTTGCATTAGTTCTTTATATATTTTGGGTTTCAAACCCTTCTCTGAAGTATCATTGGCAAATATGTTTTCCCATACAGTTGGTTCTCTTTTAATTTTGCTGAACAGAAAATTTTCAATTTGATATAATCCCATTTGTTGATTTGTTCTTTTATTTCCTTTGCCCTTGGTGAAGTATCAGTAAACATATTTCTGTGTAGGATATCTAAAATTTTACTGCCTGTATTTTTCTCCCGGACCTTTATGGTGGCACTGCTTATGTTTAAGTCCTTTATCCATCTTGAGTTTATTCTGGTGTATGGTGTAAGTTAGTGGTCTAGTTTTATTTTTTTACATGTTGCTATCCAGTTCTCCCAACACTGTTTGTTGAAGAGGCTGTTTTTACTTCATTTTATGTTCCTTCCCCCTTTGTCAAATATTAATTGACCATCGAGTCCTGAGTTTATTTCTGGGCTCTCTATTCTGTTCCATTGATCTATATGTCTATTCTTATGCCAGTACCAGACTGTTTTGATTATAGTAGCCTTGTAGTATAGTTTGATGTCCAGTATTGTGATTCCTCCTACCTTGTTCTTCTTTCTCAACATTGCTGTGGCTATATGTGGGCATTTTTGGCTATATATAAATTTTTGAAGTAATTTTTCTATTTCCATGAAGTATGTCATTGGTATTTTAATTGGAATTGCATTGAATCTATAGATTGCTTTGGGCAGTATGGACATTTTAATGATGTTAATTCTTCCCATCCATGAACATGGTATATGCTTCCATTTATTTGTGTCTTCCTTGATTTCTTTCTTCAATGTTCTGTAGTTTTCTGAGTAAAGGTTTCTTACCTCCTTGGTTAAGTTTATTCCTAAGTACTTTATTTTTCTTGTTGCTATGGTAAATGGGATTTGTTTTCTAGCTTGTACCTCTGATGTTTCATTATGAGTATCAAAAATGCTTTTAATTCCTGGATATTGACTTTATATCCAGCTATTTTTGCTAAATTTGCTTATTAGGTTGAGTAAGTTTTTGGTGGAGCCTATCAGGTTTTGTATGTACACTATCATATCATCTGCAAATAATGACAGTTTGACTTCCTCCTTTCCAATTTGGATACATTTGATTCCTTTTTCTTCTCTGATAGTTATAGCTAGAACTTCCAAAATGATATTGAACAGAGGTGGAGAAAGTGGACAGCCTTGTCTTGTTCCTGATCTTAGGGAGATAGCTTTTAGTTTTTGCCCATTAAGTATGATGTTGGCTTCAGGTTTCTCATATATGGCCTTTATGATGTAGAGGTATGGAGGTATGCTCCCTCTGCTCCCATTTTACTGAGTATTTTTATCATAAATGGTTGCTGTACTTTATCAAATTCTTTTTCAGCATCTATTGATATGATCCTATGGTTTTTGTCTTTCATTTTGTTTATGTGGTGTATTACATTTATTGATTTGTGAATGTTGTACCATCCTTGCATGCCTGGATGAAACCCACTTGATCATGGTGTATGATCTTTTTAATGTATTGCTGGATTCTGTTGGCCAATATTTTGTTGAGAATCTTAGCATCTATGTTCATCAGAGATATTGGCCTATAGTTTTCTTTCTTAGTTATGTCTTGACCTCGTTTTGGGATTAGAATAATATTGGCCTCATGGAAAGAGTTTGGGAGTCTTCCCTCTTGTTGGATTTTTTGGAGTAGGGTGAGAAGGATAGGAGTTAGTTCCTCTCTAAATGTTTTGTAGAATTCACCTGTATAGCCATCTGGTCCGGGGCTCTTGTGCTTTGGGAGATTTTTTATTACTCCTTCAATTTCACTAGTTGGTATTGGTCTATTCAGGCTTTCTGCTTCTTCTGCATTCAGTTTTGGTAAATTATACATTTCCAGAAGTTTGTCCATTTGACCCAGGTTGTCATATTTCTTGTCATATAGTTGTTTGTAGTAATTTCTTACAATCCTTTGTATTTATGAAGTATCAGTTGTGATTTCTCCTCTGTCAGTTCTGACTCTGTTTATTTGGGTCCTCTTTCTCTCTTTTTCTTGATGAGTCAGGTTAAAGGCTTGTCAATTTTGTTTATTTTTTCAAAGAACCAGCTCCTGGACTTCTTGATTCTTCGAATTGTAGATTTAGTCTCTAAGTTATTTAATTCTGCTCTCATCTTGATGATTTCCTTCCTTCTACTTGCTCTGGACTTTGTTTGTTGTTGCTCCTCTAGTTCTTGCAGCTTTCTGGTTAGGTTGTTTGTATAAGCTTCTTCTGTCCTTTTTAAGTAGGCCTGTATTGCTTTAATTTCCCCCTGAAAACTGCCTTTGCTGTGTCCCATAGGTTTTGGGCTGTTGTGTATTCATTGTCATTTGTTTCCAGAAACTTTTTATTTAATCTTTGATCTCATTGTTAACTCATTCATTACTTAAAAGTGTGTTATTCAGTCTCCATGAGTTAGAGTGTTTTGGGTTTTTTCCCTTGAGATTGGTTTCTAGTTTCAAGCCATTGTGATCTGAGAAGATGCTTGGTATGATTTCAATTTTCCTGTATTTTGGAGGCTTGTCTTGTGACCTACCATGTAGTCTGTCTTAGAGAATGTTCCATGTGCATTTGAAGAGAATATGTATTTTATAGCTTTTGGGTGAAAGGTTCCGTATATATCAATTAGGTCCATTTCCTCTGGAGTGTTGTTCAATGCCACAAAATCCTTGGTGATTTTTGTTTGGAAGATCTGTCCATTGTTGATAATGGGGTATTAAAATCCCCTACTATTAGTGTGTTGCTGTCTGTATCCTTTTTGAAGTCCTCCAAGATTTTCCTTATATATTTCGGAGCTCCTATGTTGGGTGCATATATGTTTACCAGAGCTATTTCTTGTTGATGGATTGTTCCCTTAAGTATTATGAAATGTCCCTTCTTTATCTCTTTTATGGCCTTCATTGTAAAATCTATTTTGTCTGAAATCAGTATTGTTACTCCAGCCTTTTTTTCATGTCCATTTGCTTGATATATATTTTTCCATCCCTTCAATTTCAGTCTGTGTTGATCCTTTGTTCTGAGGTGGATCTCTTGAAGACAGCATATATGAGGGTCATATTTTCTTATCCATTCAGCTACCCTATGTCTTTTTATTGGTGCATTTAATCCATTTACATTTAAGGTTTTTATTGATATATATTTATTGCCAATGTCCCACTTTGTACCTGTGTTCCTCTTTGTCTCCCTCTGATTCTTCATTTTTAAAAGCAGACCCTTTAGCATTTTTTGCAATGCTGGTTTGGTAAAGATGTATTCTTTTAGTCTTCTTTTGTCTGTGAAACTCCTTATTTCTCCTTCCATTTTGAATGAGAGCCTTGCTGGGTAGAGTATTCTTGGTTGCAGGCCTTTGTTTCCCATTACTTGGAATATTTTTTGCCATTTCTTTCTGGCTTTTATTGTTTCAGTTGAATAATCATTTGATAATCTTATCAGAGCCCCCTTATTTGCTGTTTCTCTCTTGATGCTTTTAGAATTCTCTCTTTGTCTTTGAAATTTTCCATTTTAATTATAATATGTCTTGAAGTGGGTCTGTTTGGATCCATTCTCATTGGGACCTTCTGTGCTTCCTGAACTTGAGTAACATTTTCACTCATCTTGTCAGAAATTTTCTATCATTACTTTTTTGAATAGGTTTTCCATTCCTTGTTTCTCTTCTCCTTCTGGTATCCCCATGATATGGATATTATTGTGTTTCATGTTGTCCTGAAGCTCTCTTAAAACCTCTTCATTCTTGTTCAGCCTTTTTTCATTCTCTTGTACTGTCTTGGAATATATTTCTACATTATCCTCCAGCTCACTGATCCAATCCTCTGCTTCCATTAGCCTACTGTTGATTCCTTTTACTGTATTCTTCAATTCAGAAATTGTATTCTTCATTTCCTCCTGACTCTTACTGATAGTTTCTAAGTCCTTTTTAATGCTGGTGTTGCTCTCAGTAAGTTTCTTGTAGCTTCCCTGGAGTTCTTTGTAGTTCCCCTGGAGTTGTTTATAGTTTTCTTTGTGCTGGCTGAGCTCATTGAGCTTCTCTATTATCATTATTTTGAATTCCATATCTGATAGTTTGTTTGCCTCTGTTTCATTTAGTGATCTTTCTAGGGATTCCTCCTTTCCTTTTGGTGTTGGACTGATTTTTTTTTCCTCCATTTTGGGTGTCTGTTGTTGCTTGTTTTTGTCTTGGATTATTCTGCTTTGATTCCTTGCCTTCATGGAACACTGTTCTGTGTTAGGAGATTTGTGGAGTTCCATGTTGCAGTCTCCTAGATTTCCTCCACTTGTTACTCTTGGAGTGGCCTTTATGTCATTCACTTGGGCTGTCTGGTTGTATTTTGGATTTGTTGTATGTGTTGCTCCTTTCCCTCCAGTTGGTTGATTGAGAAACATTCCTTCTATCCCATCTCATACACTCTTTTTGAGCTATTCCTGAAACAGAACCACGAGTCCAGGCAAAATAACCACACCTTCAGAGATATCTTTCTCCTTTAATACCCGCTTCGACTGCCTATGAACCTAGCTATATAGACAAGATAACCCCCACTCTTAATCACACCCTCAGCTGCAACTGAGCCAGTCTTAATAGGGATGTAGATTTGATAAGACTGTTAAAGAGGAGGAAAATGATTAAGTTGACTAAAGTATAGATAATTTTGAAGGGTGCAAAGGAGTAGCAAAGATAGTGGGAATATGAGAGAGAGAACCAACTTATCTCTTATATAGAAATGGGGAGCAGGAAAACCAGAATGCCTCAAGTATGAGTGAACAGTATAAGCCTATATATATAGTTGCCACATCTACCTCCCTGTCCACCCTCAATGAGCACTGATTGGTCCAGGTGGAGACAGGACCCATGTGATTTTAGCAGAAAAAAAAGAATGTGTAGTCCCTAGTAGCATACCCACAAAAAGAAATGCTTTCAAGTGACTGGGGAAGGGAGGAATATTTAGATTGAGGACTGGGAATGAGTTGTAGCAGGAGAATGAGTAGACTTTAAAACAAGAGTAGGAGGAGGGTCTTGGGTAGTTAGGTGGATTGAGATAAGGGAGGAGTAAAAATATGGGAATTGGGATACACTATGATATAAACAGTATTTACTTAAAATGCACTAATTGTGAGGGTTGGAAGTAACTTTTGAAAAGGATATGTTAGGGATTAATAGTTCATGTAGCTTTCGGTGTAACTCAGCGGCTTGAGATTAGCATCGATCCATTTCCTGAGTCTGTCTCTTTTTCTTGGTCTGGTCTCTGCCGTCTACAGTTAAGCTGTATGGTCTTGGAGTGGCAAGGCCTACAGCTGTCACAATCAGGGCCAGTAGCCTAAGATGGGTTTCTGCACTCCTGGCATTTTGGGACCCTCCCTTCTCTCACGGGTTCTGTGTGAAGAACTGCAGGGTGCTTCTGTGGTGTGGATGACTATTCCTCCCCCTCCAGCTCCTGGAGGAGGTTTCTCCCTGTGATGGGTACTTGGCTCCAAGGGGGAGTGGCCTACAACTTCATTTGCACCTGTGATAGCTAGCCTTCCCCTTGCAGCTCTTCAAGGAAGTAGCCCCTGTCTGCAAAGAGCACCTGGCTCCCCAGGGGGCCTGCAAGGTTGCTTGCTGGCAAAGGCTAGCCCTCCCCCTCCAGCTCTTTGTGGAGATTTTCACTGCTTTAGATGGGCCTCTGGTTCTGTGGGGAGCCCCATAGTGACAGCCCCTGTGAAAGCTAACCCCTTCCCTCCAGTTCTTTGAGGAGGTTTATGCTGCCTGCAATGGGCACATGGATCTATAGGGGAGCCCAAGCTGTGTGCTGACAGTGGCTACCCCTCCCTCTCCAGCTCTTCGAGGAGGTTTTAGTCCCCTGCAATGGGCATGCCAGTTGCACCAGCAGCAAGTTCCTGGCGTGCAATTTCAAGTTTTCTTGGGAGCCTGTGCACTGGTGTGGGTGGGTGGGGTTGGGCCTCCCTTCTTGCTGGGGCCCTATGTTGTCCTCTCCCCAGGTGACTCAGTGGCACAATTTTCAGCCCTCTCACCACCCCAGCAGATGCTCTTCCCCACTCCCCCACTCTTGCTCCCCAGGGGTCTCTGCTCCTCCACCTCTGGCCCAAGGAGGCGCTTCCTCTCTCTCTCAGCCTCCAGAGCATAGCTCTCACACAGTCCCTCCCCTACAGTTCAATTCCTCATTCCCCCCAGAGTTTGCACACACTGTCCACATTTCTCTGCTCAGATTTCTAGTCACTAGGTAGGCTGAAGCTGTCTGTCTGCAGTCAGAGCCACCCCTCTGGGTAGAGCTGCCACTGCCCAGAGCCAACCTCAGCCTGCCAATCAGCAGGTTCCGAACTGTGTCACCTGCTCTCCTATAGGTCTCTGCAGCCTCTAGGCTGTGCACCCCTGAGTCCAGATGGTACTGGTCCAATTCGCAGAGACCTGCAGACATCTCATGCTCCCTATCCTATCCTCCAGCTGCTCTGGCACTCAAGAATGGCCCTCTACCCTGTCGCCATCTTTCTAGGTCTCTATTTATTTTTATTTAAGAAAAAGAAAGAGAAGAAATTAGTCCATTTTTACTTAATGATTGAAAGTAGCAGATAAACTATATAGATGATAGGTCGATAGATAGATAGTAGATACTCACATTATATATAAATATATATTTCTTATTTAGAATATTTTTGATAATGGCATATAATCAATACATTTTGGAAACACTGATTATATGCAGTTGGGTAAATTTTATCTGGTCAGTTATAGTCTAGTTTTGCATCTTGAAGTCACCCTGACTTCTTACCTCACTGAGTACACCCAAATTGTATTTTCTAACAATTTTAGACAGAATCACAACAGGTGCTTCATATCATCTGTTAGACTAGCAGGAGTGAACTTTTCTCCAAGTTTTGAGGGAACCTTATTTATTACTTATCCAAAGCATGACTTTCAGCAGTTACCCAGCACTCCCAGGCACTCACACTGATGTGATCACAAACCATCCCTGCCGCACAGCCTGGCTCCCTGGAACCAAAGAACTTCTATTCCAGAATGCCAGCCAGTGTAGGTTGGACTCAAGACTATAACAGTGCCCATTTCTTTTTTTTTCTTTTCTTTTCTTTTTTTTTTTAATTTTATTGTTGTTGTATTACATCCATCCCCTTTTTGCTCCCCTCTGTCCCCCTCCCCACCCACCCATTCCCCCCAAAGTCAATCCCACCTCTTGTCCATGTCCATGGTTCCTTTATACTAGGTTCTTGTCTAAGCTGCTCCCCTTTCTTGCCTCTGCCTCCCCCCTCCCCCCAACCTCTTTCCCCGTAACCACTGAAGGCCTATTCCTTGTATTCATATACTTGGTTCTGTTTTGCTTGTTGTTAGTTTTGCTCATTATTGTCCCATAATGGGTGAGATCTTATGATATTTGTCCTTCACTGACTGGCTTATTTCACTAAGCATAATACTCTCCAGTTCCATCCATGTTGTTGCAAAGGGTACAAGTTCCTTCTTTCTTTCTGCTATATAGAATTCCATTGTGTAAATGTACCAAAGTTTTTTGATCCAATCATCCACTGATAGGAAGAGTGCCCATTTCTGAGCCATATATTTCTTTTTGCTCATAAGCAATATCCTACCAAGTGAAAATATTGACCAGAAACCTGCAGAATTTCATAGAAAGCAACATCCTTTTGGTTCAAGTTTAGCTTCTATCTTCTCTGAGTCATCCAGTCTCTAGAGCTTCCTAATCAAAACTAGGCCCATGAAGGTATATGAGATATGAAATGCTGGCCTAGCCTTGCCAATCCTATATCCTGATAATGCTAACTCATGGGACAGGTACCTAGCCAGAAACCAAGTCAGGAAATATAATCTGTTGTATATCTCCTCTTCCCTCAGCCACCAACCTCAGACATGTTCAATTAACCATGCTCTGGTATCTTACATAAATCACTTCTCACCATCTTAATTGATGGAATTTTCCTACTTCCCATACAAACCACCCTGTTCTTTTTAATCCAGAACATAACCCTGAACCTACTTTTGTCATATAATTTGTCATTATTCTCCTTTGTGGCTCCTAACATTAATAGTAATGATAATAGACCTAATACATAATGGTTACTATGTACCAAACATTGGTCTAAGTGCTTTATATATATTAATTTTTTTTAATCTTCACAGACAACAGATCAATGTTTCTCTCACAATGATGTTTCACTTCCTCTCATTTTCCCTCCCTTCCCCTCTCTCTAAAAATAAATAAATAAATCACTTAAAATTTTTTGCTGTGTATACCATGGATTTAGCTTAACAGATCTTTCCTATAGCTGGCAAAGCTTTTGAACCAACTATCAGAATTGGACTTCAAAATATATGATATTTTGGTATGTGTAAAATTAGGGGGTTAAAGAGCAAAATGCATGAAAAGAATGCCCAGGTTAATCATTAAAGTCACATTGGATTTTTTTTAAGAAGAATAATATCCAGTGAGTTAGAATAAACTTGCCAAATATTCAGTGACCCTGAAAGTAAATTCAAAACACCAGGGCCTACTTAAAACCCAGATAGTTAGCTAAATAATATAGTGGTTTGAAATACTACAGGTGACTTCCAGTCAAGATGATAGACACCTTCACCTCCTCGTGCAACAACAAGAATTACAACTAACCTCAAAACAAAAAACACCAAGTCCTAGATGGTATAGATTGAGTGCTGGTCTATGAACTGAAAGGTTGCTGGCTCAATTCCCAGTCAGGACACATGCCTGAGTTATGGGCCAGGTCCCCAGTTAGAGGCATGTGAGAGCCAACTGATCAATGTATCTGTCATACATTGATATTTCTCTCCCCACTTCCCCTCTCTCTAAAAATAAATAAATAAAATTTTAAAGGTACCCAGAATTGCCAGAAAATCAAACTGTATGTAAGTCCAACCACCAAGGATTTAAAGAAACCACATTCATCCAGATGGGTAGGAGGGGCAGAAACCCATCCCCAATAGGGTGGGAAGGATGAGTCATGGCATGGAAAGGTAGCAGTGGTGGAGATAGAATAGCAGTTCCACATTTACATGTGGTGGATAAAAATCAGGAGGAATACCATGGGAGCAAGTGATCCCAGCCTTAAGCCAGACTGTACAGCCCAGGGCTCCAGCACCAAGAAAATAAAGTCTCACAATTTCTTTCTATAAAAGCCAGTGGGGGTTGGGGTAGCAAAAGAGACTGCCATTTTCTCAGGAGATTCCATTTAAAGGGCTCGGAACATACCCAAACCCACCCACTCTGGGTTTCATCACAATAGCTGAAGGGCACCATTTGCATATTGGGAAGTGGGTGAAGTGACTGGAAACATGGCAAGCACTGAGCAAACTTCCAGAAGCCAGGCAGCATCATTGTCCCCTCTCTGAGTCCTTCTCCCACACAAAACCACACAGCAGTGAGGCAAATTGCCTCACCCTGGAAAATACCTAAGGCTCTGCGCCATGCAACATAACGGACATGTTAAGACAGGGAGTCAAAGCAACTCTACCTGATAACAGAAACAAACACAGAGAGGCTGCCAAATTGAGGTCACAAAGAAATAGGGCCCAAATGAAAGAACAGAACAAAACTCCAGAAAAAGAACTAAATAAAATAGAGATAGTCAACTTATCAGATGCAGAGGTCAAAATACTAGTGATCAGGAGGCTCAGAGAACTCATTGAGTGCAGCAAAAACATAAGGGAAGAAATAAAGTTATACTAAGTGAAATAAAGGAAAAATCCATAGGGAACCAAAAGTGAAACCAAGGAGACCAGGACTCAAATCAACTGTTTGGAACATAATGAAAAAATAAACATTTAACCAGAACAGAAAGAAGAAACAAGAGTTCAAAAAATGAGGAGAGCATAAGAAGACTCTCAGGCATCTCCAGAAGGGCCAATATCCTAACCATAAGGGTGCCAGAAATAGAACAGGAAGAGCAAGAATTGAAAACTTATTTCAAAAACTAGTGAAAGAAAACTTCCCTAATTTGGTGAAATAAATAGACATACAAGTCCCGGAAGCAAAGAGAGTCCCAAACAAGTTGGAACCAAAGAGGACCACATCAAGAGACATCATAATTAAACTGTTAAAGGTTAAATATAAAGAGAGAATCTTAAAAGCAGAAAAAGAAAGGCACATAGTTACTTACCTACAAAGGAGTTCCCATAAGACTGTCAGCTGATTTCTCAAAAGAAACTTTGCAGGCAAGAAGAGACTGGCAAGAAGTATTCAAAGTGATGAAAAACAAGGACCTACAGCCAAGATTACTCTATCCAGCAAAGTTATCATTTGGAATGAAAGGTCAGATAAAGTGCTTTCCAGACAAGGTAAAGCTGAAGGAATTCATAATCACCAAGGCATTATAACATGAAATGTTAAGGGACTTATTTAAGGAAAAGAAGGTCAAAACTATGACACCAAACTCACAACTATCAACAACTGAATATAAAAAACAGAAACAAAAACTAAACAAACAATCAAAAAAGGAACAGATTCATAGATATAGAGATCACTTGGAGAGTTATCAGCTGGGAGGGGAAGGGGAGAATGGGGGAAAAGATTCAGGAATTAAGAAGCATAATTGGTAGATACAAAACAGCAGGAGGATGTTAAGAATAGTATAGGAAAGGGAGAAGCCAGAAAGCCTATATGTGTGACTCATGGACATGAACTAAGGGGTAGGGGATTGTTAGGGGGAAGGTAGATTACTGGGCAGCGAAGAGCAAAGCAGGAATAATTGGAACAATTGTAATAGCATAATCAATAAAATATACTTTAAAAAGAAACCACAGGCTATACACATTTGGATTGTCACCATGACTAGTTATTTCCCATGTAATTAAAATTTCTTTAAAATTAAATTTCTGACAATCAGCAGCCCATTGCCAAGACTGAGGCTTTTTCAAGATACAATGAAAGTGAGGCTTAGGCATGTGAATGTCAGGAATTATCGGTAGTCATGGGCAAACCCCTGAAAATGAGCAATTACTGTCATATGTCACATTTGTTTATCTCTTTTGAAACAAGGTTACATAAAAGGAAAGTGGAGGAGTGTCTTAATGGCCTCAGCTGCCATTTGTGTATGTATCTAAATTTATGTTGTAACCTGATGTGTAGTCACATCTACAAATTACACTTAAAAGAAAACTAACAATGCCAACTTCTGCTGACATAAAACAGTGGGAGGTTTGTATAGGATTCGAGACTTTTCTCTGCCCTCAGATTTTTCTCTGTAACATCTATATACAAGGCATATCTTTTCATTTATTGTGTCTTGTGATCCTCCTTGCTTGTAAGAGGAAAAGGAAGTCAATGGGGATAGAGATTTTTTCTTCCCTTCAAACCAAAAGACAGGCTTGGATTTTTTTTCTTTCTTCAAATATTTTCTTTAAATATATATATTTTTTAACCAAAGTCTCAGCTGGTGATATTTTGCTCTATAAAGACTGTCTTTTTCATCCTGTCTCCTCATGGTCTATGGTATCAATCCCAGCTCATAATTATTTTTCTCCCATTTAGCCACAAGGTGTAAATTTGCTAACTGAAAAGGCGTGCTCTAACAGTTAGTCTTGATGTATGTCCAAAGGCTGAGCTGGCTGCACTGGGTAATTTCCCCAGGGGATTGTTCTGTATAATGTGGGGCCATTTGTTGAGCTGTCTGATGTGGAAGAAGAGAAAATGAAAGGACCTGCCAGACAGAAACGGGATCATACAGTGCCTTTGAGAGCAAAAAGGAAAATCAAAGGGCAATTTCAGGTCCACTCCAGCTCCCCAAGCATGTGGCTGGGAACTAGGGAATCAGGATTTTTTTTAATTAGTGTTGATGGACAAGTCACTAAGAAAGAGCCCCAAATCAGGGGGTTAAGCTGTGCTCAGAAATTACCACCAGTCCAGAATACTTCTGTAAGTGCCTAAAAGTTACTAATTCTTCAAGGGTCGAAAAGTGTATGTGAACCAGAAAAAAAAAAATATGCATTGATATTGATTCTATACTCCAAAAGGGCATATACAAGATTATTAAATATTTAATTGAATGTCTACAAAATGTTTAATATTAACTTAAGTATTAAACTTAGTCTTTTTAAAATGGCATGTGAAAATAATTGTGGACTCATTTACCTCACTTTTCAAGGTTTTGAGCATGCTGATCATAAATTGATGAGTTACATGTAGCTAATCATTTGAAGTGCAGAAGTATAAGACTCCTTTTTATTTTTACACAAAGCACATTTCACTTAATATTCTTTGTATGACATGTATGGTAGAACTAAAAGAGGAGAGCCTAGGTTTTAGAATAGCTCTGCACCTGTCTGCTTGTCTCCAGGTGTGTAATTATTCTTGAAGATGCAGAGCAGTGAAGACTGTAATGGAGAAGACCAGAAGGCCAGCCAGGGGGAAATGTCCTAGTTAGTTAGTTTGTTTGTTTGTTTGTTTGCTGTGTGCAGTCATAGTTCAGGTGAATTCACCAACATGGTAGTCTGAGCATGTGGAAATTCACAAGACCATCTGCATCTACATCATTGAAAAGATCACACAAAGGTGCCCCAGTTCCTTTGAAGAGGAAGTGCTCCTATTAAGTTGGGGAAGCAAAGCTGCCCAGTTGGGGCATGTTGGTGGAACTCCACTGTCACCTTATCTGAGCTGTGTTCTCTCCCAGCAGGCCCTCACATGCCCCTGTGTTTAGTCAACTCTTCTCAACTTGACAGATATATCCATCTTTAGCCTGAAAAATGTAGTGGTGGGAGTAGGAAAGGTGGATCTGAATTCCATGTGTGATAATCCTACTGTAATTCAGTGACATTACTACTCTGGGCTTTGCTTATTTTTATTGACCACATGTGGGGTAATGAATGTTGACTCCCTTCCAAAGACGGGGGCAATGATGCTTCTTGTAATCCTATTCCTGGTAGTAACCACTAATAACAGTTTGGTAGAATTCTTGCAGAGTTGATTTTTACATATACTAAAGTATCATTTTTAATAAAAGGAGATAATAAATAAAGTTTAATGATTTTTTTACCTAACAATATATTTTAGATATTTTCCCATGTCAGTATATGTATACTCATATTATTCATTTTAATGACTACATGGTATTCCACTGCATGGCTGGGCCATAATTGATCTAACTGCCTTCTGTTGTTGAGCATTTGGGCCACCTATTTAACTGATTTTTAGAAGAATGTACCATATGCCTAAACAGACCATTATATGTTAGCTAGAAATATACATTCTTGGACACAAGAAACAGTGCTCCATTTAACACAGGCCTAGGATGTGGGAAAGTCGAGAAAGACTAGATAAAGAAAACTCCAAGTCAAAAAATAAAGGATTTGTAGGGGTAGATAAATGTGGAGGTAGACTGTTGACAGAGGTAAGGAACAGCACATGCAGTCTTAATTCCAAGGAAAACATCATATGCTTGATGAACAGAGAGATGTGCAGCAGAATATGAGATGTAATTAAAGGGGGCTATATCATAAAAAATGAAGCCAACAGATACCAAATATTTCTCTATACTGATTATTAATATTAAATGTAAAGCCTACATGTGTTTCATTGTTTATTTATTTATTTATTTGTCTTTGTTTTTGTCTTTTCTCTTATGCAGTCATCCACAGCCAGGGACAACGATGAACCAACACTACCGGTAGGAAGCAGTGGCCCTGCCTCTACCTGTTCGTGTGCCTGTGGAGAATGGAGCATGGGGAGGGATGGGAGGATGAGGGGCTCATGTGCTCAACTAATCTCCCTTGGAATACTTAAATGGGATAATCTGCCTTCATGTGTGCTTCAGATTACAATCAGTGTCCACTGAATTCTGACATCCACTGACAAATTATCTCTGGGGCTAGGTTTCAAAAAGTCAGAGTTCATTCTTTCATTTGGCATAAACTTTTATAAGAGTTCAAATAGTGAGGCAGTCCCAAACCAAGGGATGTTGAGCTATATTTGGGAATAGTGGCAGGGGGATTAGGGGTCTAATGCTTGATATCTGTTTTCTTTGTATATCTGCATGCATCTAATTTTTGGTTATAAATTTCTTTTGGTTCCATAAAAAGAAATGCTGCATGAGACCTAATATATATTTGTATTTACATTTGTGTTTATGTTTATCTTTATATAAATATATCCCAAAAGAATGTTTTAAGTTCTTTTATAGATATAATCCTTTGCTAATGAAGACCTCCAAAGCAGAGTTCTTCCAATTTATCACATTAAGAGCCATAATAATAGTTTGGTCATGACCAATTATTAATAACAAGTACATGTTTCAGTTCCTGTCCAATTAACACCACATTTTGAATTGTGAAGCATGACAAAGAAATGACCTTCAGAGTTTTTGTGTTCAGCCATCAAACAGTGATTACATTTCAAATCCATTCATATCTCTTAACCTGTCCCTAAGATATGTGAACCTTAACCATCTGAGTCAAATAACACAACTTATTTTAAAATGTTACAGAATTTTAAGGCAGAAAGGACTAGGAATGAAAGTACATATGGTCCCATCCTTCCTCCTCTAGTGCTCAAAGCAAAGATTTACGACATTCATTGAAACCCCCTAGTATATGCCAGATCCAGTGCTGGGGTAGGAGTAGAGACCCAGTGTCCTCCCCTGAGGAACTCATGATCTGGTGCACCACTGAGACACCAATAACCCCCTCTGATTCTTCTGCAAATCCTATAGAGTTGGGAACATAATTGATAGTAGGATATCAATTACAGTAAAATCATACTAAGAAATCCAGATATTTCCATGTACTTCATACAAACATTTACCCATACTTTATGTTTACTGTAGGTTTCATATTTGTCTCCAAATATATAGACTATGATTGTTAATAAGTATGGTATGGTTCAAAGTAAGGATCTATAGGCAATAGTTCAGAAACACTATCCAAGTTCACCAAGCTAATCTGAATTTTTTTTAACTTAGTAGTGCAATGTATATCTTACAACTCTAAAGGTGGTTTGATGAGCACTTTCCAAGGTATTTGGTCATGGAGTCTCTTACAGAACTTTTCTTGGGAAACACCCTGTGGGTCTGGAGTGTGATGGACTATTTTGGAACACCTGACATTGTAGAAGGTTGAAGGGCACTATTTTATTTGTACCTGGCCCCAGAAAAATATTATGTCAAGATTTTGTACCAAAGTTACATAAGAAATTAATTTCCTCACATCATGTTACCCATCTGTAGAGCATAGCCTCTGGAGCATCTTGCCCTAGGATAACCAATACAAAATCAGTCAAAGGGGAAGAAAACAATGCTCGCTTTGGCAGCACATATACTAAAATTGGGAAGAAAACAGTTCTTATGCAGGATTAAGATTTGCCAATCCAGACAGTTTGGGGTTTTGTTAGATTGTTTTTAAAGATTAAAACAAAAGTTTGTTGATAATGTCACCTCTAAAGGTTCATTCTTCCTCTCTGACCTATCAGTTTCATTTATTTGCCCCAAGGACCAGTTTAGTAAGAGCCTATGCAAAAGAAACCCCCCTCCCTTGAAGTTAGGGACCTGCTATATAGTTCATAATAAGTGGTTCTCTTTAAAATTACACTTAACACAGACCATAGGGCTTCATGGATTAGAGCTGTGGTCCAGGGAAGAGAAGAGGAACCCAGAAACCCAGGAGATGTGCAGGGTGTTCCTGTGGAGAGCAAGGAAAAAATATTAATACCTCTATCATTTACTTTCTATATTATTCTTCATAATTTACATTTTTCAAATGTTTTATAATATTTATGTTCATATTTTAGTATGGGTGTGGATATAGATATAGATACAGATATAGGTATGGGTACATACACACTCAAACATTTTACTAATAGGGTGCACAACATTGTAGGGACTACCCATTGGTTTGGATAACAAATTTAGAGAAAAGCAAACTTGATATCCATTCCTCTTTTCTCCATTTTTTGTCTGTGTGAATTGGACACCTCACTTCATTTCTCTGAGACAAAATCTCCTCGTCTATATGAAGGGAATAATAACAGTATCTAGTTCATTGGGTTCATTTTGAGAAAGAGGTAAACTAATGGAGGTGAAGCATATAGCACATCGACTAGCATTTACTAAGATGTAAAACATGGTAGCAATTAATTTACTTAGTAAGGAAAGGATGTGAGAAAGCCATTTCTTTGGGGAATTTGAAACATACCTTGAAAATCTTTGGTCAGCAGTATGTGATCATGAGACAGAAACAGGTCACCCACTAGACAAGATGAGGGCCTTATCTGTAATGCATTTGCCCTGTTTCTGAGAACTAACAGCATCCTTGCCTGGTTTCTTTGCTCAGACCAAGCCACGTCTCCAGCGAGGTGGAAGCTCTGCCTCCCTGCACAACAGTCTCATGAGGAACAGCATCTTCCAGCTCATGATACATACCCTTGACCCACTCGCTGAAGGTAAACATCAAGCCTTAGTTTGGGAGCTTATTTGGGGGGCGAGGGGACGATATATTTCTCTATATAACACATGTTTACTCTCCCATCACACAAGCCTGCCAACGTCTTTGTGTTAGCATCTTCCAGAGGAAGCCCTGCGCTTCCTCTGCAATAGCTCAGTTCACAATTAGAGATTTTTTGTACAGGAGCAGAATGACACCTGTGTGCCTTTTGATTCCGTCTTTTGATTCTTCCAGCATAAATACAGTTTGTTATGAGACAGAGAAGATAAGAAGGTTTCTCTCCCTTCCAGCCAGAGCAACAGTTCTTTTTTCTTATTCTTCCTACGTTCCAAAATAAAGTTGCATGCTAAGATGAATTATGCACCATTAAAAGAGAAAGATAGAGAATTCATGACTTACAAAGGCCAGGAGGAGTTTTAGGCACGATGCTCACTGCTGAACATTGATGTTGTACTGATTCTTTGGTGATGGGAGAGTGGGAGGTAAGCTTCTAAGCATCTAAAGAGCTGCCTTTAAGGTAAGTGGTTAGGAGCAGTCACTCCTAACCCAAAAGGCCTGATGCACCTTTCTGAGGAATCAAATGAACCATCCCAAAGAGTCCAGTTCTGAGTTCTTCCAGTTTTACTCATTCACAATGAAGGCAGATACATCAAGGTTCTTAAATTGCATAACTATCCTTAAAAATTAATTTTTCAGATAGGTAGATATCTGGTGTGTCAAATAAAGATCAAAGTTAGGTCACTAGCAAAGGGTTCACATATCATCAACTATGTTTGTTCTCCCTTTTCATTGGACCTGATATTACACAGGGACTAATAACCTGGGAAAGAGGACTCTGCCACTGAATAAAAATGTCATACGATGAGATTGCCAAATCATGTCACATAAATCAGAGCTCTTACCCAGTATAAAGCTTTGCTAAATAATGTCAACAGTACAGGCAATCTAGAGATTCCGATGAAGTAAAGAAAACTTGGGAACCTCAAGAGTCACTCCCCTCATTGAAGCATACCAATCCTCCAGAATAAAAGTGGAGGATCAAGGGTCACCTCTCATTGTGGAGTCTTTAATTGATGAAAAATTGTTGTTTTGCACCAAAGACAGATGTATAGTTGACTTGATGTTTTCCAAGGAGCCCTGGTTCATAGACCCTGACTTCTATTTACTAGTAGTCAGACACATCCTGAATATTATGACTTTATTTAACCAGAGGCCCATTTGACAGGGAAACTAGACCTAGTCACTAGCCTTCTCTTCCTTCTCCTGGGCACAACCTCAGAGAAGGGAGTAAAGGGATCACAGGTCAACTTCCTCCCAGTCATTGAGCAGTTGTGTGACTTTGGGCAAGTTACAATCTCTCTAGCATGTACTTGGTTTCTTCAGCAATAATAATAGTAACCTCTGTTTAGCACTTCACAGTTGACAAAGCATTTTCACACATAAAAATTTATGCTTCATAACACTTCATGGATAACGTTATTCTAATTGTATAAAATATTAAATCACCAAAACATCTCAAATTTCTCTACTGCTGTCTCTCTACCAGCACTTTATTTCAAGCCATCTTCATTGCTTACCTGGATTTCTGCTAGCTTCCTAGGTGGTCTTCTACACTCCACTGCCTTCTTGTTTTACATTTCCACACAGTAGCCCAAGTAATCTTCTTAAGAAATAAATCCAATTATATCACTCCTACTTATAACCTATAGTGGTTTCCCATGGTTTTTAGGAAAATTGTGAAATACTTGCCATGGTCTACATGATCTGCCTCTTTCTCCAAGGTCAGTTTGACTCACTCTGCTTTAGCCACACAGGCCTTTGTGTCCTGAAATGGGTACTTCTTTCCTGGCTCAGGGTCTTTGCATAAACTATTACTATTACCCAGAGTACTTCTCTTTCCCCCATGTCTTCTACTTTTCCTGCTTTACCCTGCCTGCTCTATTGCACTTGTCTAAATGATACTTATGGGCTATCCTGTATAAATCAGGGCCTGCAATCCTCATCTCTCAATGCACCCTTTAATTTTTATTTATTCTCACATTATAATTTGTGTGATTATTTGTTTACTGCCTGTCTTCCCTGGGATGCAATAAGTTTCTCAAGAGCATGGACTCTGTTTTATTGAGTAGTTGTCCCAGAGGTCTAGCAGAGTACCTGGCATCTAATAGCTAGCTGCTAAGGCTCAGAAAGATTAATCAAATTCATACTTTGGATCTGATATTGACACAATTTCAAAGCCCTCTAAAGCCCCACAGGTTTAAGACTGTATCTTGGTTATTTTGAGTCACTATCTTCCTCACCCCATCTTTGTGGAACGCCACATGAGAAAAGAAAAGAACTATTTTAGCTGCTCCAACTCAATTAAGAGCAGACAACTGAGTATATTTATTTTTGATAAGGAGGTATTATATAGTAATTAAAATGACAAACTCCAAAGCTAGGCTTTCTGTGTTCAGATCCCAGCTCTGCATTTACTAGCTGTGTGATCATGAACAAGTTACTTAAGTTTTCTGTACCTCAGTTTCCTTATCTGTAAAGTCAGGATGATATAGAATTATGTCTATACACAGGTTGGTATAAGTATTAAAGAAGTGAAATATGGGAGGTGGAACTGGTTGAAAAAAGGTAAAGGGATTAGACAAAGGACATATATGCATCACCCATGGACATGAACAACAGTTTGGGGATTAACTGTGGGAAGAAAGGGGAGGCTGGATGGAGGGGCAAAGGGGAAACTATAATAGCAAAACAATTTTTAAAAATTTAAGTGAAATATGTAAAAAACATTTAACACAGTGTCTAACAGACCATAAGTACCATATATAGGTTTAGAACTATTCTGTTCCATTATTTTGAAAAATAATACAGCATATGATTTTTTAATTCAAAATATTCAAAAGGTTATGCTGAAAAAATAGGTTTCTCTTATTTATATCAAGCCCCAGTTTTTTTCATTTGTTTTGTTTTGTTTTGTGTTTTGGTCCCTCAATTCTCCCCAGAAGAAACCACAGCTACTGATTTCTTAGGGCTCCTTGCAGAAATGTTCTATGCATATACAGCTCTGTGTATGTGTCTCTGTGTGTCTGTGTGTGTGTGAAACCTTGCCCACCAGTCTCTATCTAAATTTCTCTGCTTTTCATTTGAGGTAGTTCAGTTTATGGTAGGACCTTTTTGTTTTGGTTTGGTTTGGGGGTTTTGTTTTTTGTTTGTTTGTTTGTTTGTTTGTTTTGGGGGGGTTGTTTGTTTGCTTGTTTGTTTTTTGAGGAGGGGGGATTTCTGTTAAATGACGAAGCTTGTTTTATTTCGGTGAGAAATAAAAGTGAATCGGGGTTGTCCCAGAGTTGGGCCATCAGTGATTTTCTGGAACACCTGGCCACTGCAGGGCTGCACTGCAATTAGAATGTTTGCTCCTGCTGTATCAATATGTGCCTTCTGGATCCGGGAGCCTACTGTCAAGGTGAAACCATTCCCTGAAAGGCATGCTCCAGTGGTGCAAACCAGAGAGAATGCTGAGAGCCATAATCAGCTCTGGACTTGAGTGATTAGAAAATATGGAAAGCACTTCAACGCTTTAAAATTGTTCCATAGCACGCAGCCAAGAAAACAGATTGCTCTGGTATTTTCCCCCCAAATTCACAATCATTTTCCATTCGAAGAACAGCCAAAAATATTAGCCCCCCAGCTCTTAGAAATAGTCATCTCTGTTTTAGTTTGCATCTAATCATTTGAATTCACATGTCCTTGTGCCAGTCTCCTTAACAATGTAGAGCATGCTGATTACATCACCAAGTTGATGGCAAAAACAAAGCAGTAGCTTCCCTGTCACACTAAAGAACAGTTCATTAGTGTCCCTGGCATCCACAGAGCTGAGTAGTGCACCTCAGGGCAATGGTTAGTGTTCAAAAAGGGAAGTTTTCAACTTCATTTGAAAACATCAAGGACAGATGGCCTATTGAAAGACACTTCCCTTTGTCGCATCTGTCCCCCTCAGGTGTTTTTGCCTTCCAAACTCCAGCTTGAGCCCTTGCCAAAAAGCTTTAATTGGTGGTCAATTCAGCCTCTTAGCCTGCATCACAAGATCTAGCAGTGTTTGTGTTTCAGTTGTCTATTGATATGTAACAAAGCACCCAAGACTTAGTGGCTTAAAGTCACCACCATATTGTTTATTGCTTTGCTTATGATCTCATGGGTCAGAAATTTGGGTAGGGATCAGCAAGCTATTCTTTTGTTCCATCTGTCATCAATCAAGGTCATTTGGTGTCATTCAGCTAGCAGATGGACAGGTTAGAAGGTCCCAAAGAGCCTCGCTCACATGCCTGGCACCTTTGTAGGCACAGCTAGAAGACTGGGCTCAGCTGCACACTTCTGACTCTTCATACTGTCTCAAAATCTAGCAATATCTTTATTCAAAGCATCTATATGAGCCTTAAGTAGATTCCTTCTTTTCACAAACAATGTCCTTAAGGCTCATGTAGATGCTTGGAATAAAGATTTCATTGCTTTTATAAGAAAGCCCTGGAGAACTAGAGTATCAACCTTTGAGATCACAACATGGCTATAAGAATTGCTCTTTTTAATAAATGTAGTACCCCATATTGATTTTAACATTTTCTTTAAACAAGCCATTGTACTTACTCAGGTATACATCTTTATGAACCTAAAACAAGGACACTGGATGTAGCACTTTTGGAGTGAGAAGTAGCGTCCATTATCAATTTGTCTAATAATAATAGCACCAAGTGACATTTGCAGAAGGCTTATAGTCCAGGCATTATGCCAAGTGCTCTACATAAACCTCATTTAATCCTTATACTAGTGCTACTCCATTATTCAAAGACAGACATTGATGTATAAAGAGGATGTGTGTTGCCTCACTAAGTGACACAAGAAGTAAATGTCAGAGCCAAAATTTGAACCTGTATCTATCTGATTCAAGGTCTGGGTTTATAATTATTGTGTTACTCTGCTGCTTGTGTAACCTCATGTCCAACTCAGTGTTCCTTTTCTCCCAGCGTAGACATCAGCATAAAATACCAGGAGACTTGATCTTGTTCCTGGAACAATTATACATTCAGTCTCTAAGATGTGAATTTCCCCTAAATAAGCCTTTGCATCAAGACCTGTCATAGCCTTAGCTCTCCCATCACATCCCCCACACCCAGAATTGGAGCACCGCTCATGAGTCCAGTGCACCTCCCTCTTAACTCTAGGCTTTTGCTCAAACACATGAAATAACCATTGACCTACCTGTTCAGGACTTCATAGGCACTAACCTACACAGAAAAAGGAACCCCGTAGCCAACTCTGCAACTCTGGCATAGTCCAATGACTGGGTGATGACATGGAGATATTGATTAGGGAACAGGATAGGTAGAGTCTGGCATTAGAGTTTGGCCATGTAGCCTATGTGGTCAGCATGTGGTCTAAAAGTCAGACTGCTTGGGTTGAGATCCTTGCTCAGCCTCTTGCTATGAAACCTAGAGCAAGTTTCTCAACCTCATCAGACTTCAGTTTTTCTACTTGTAAAATAGGATAATAACAGCACCACCAGCATAAGTTCATGATTACTATTATTTAGCTTTTTAGGGCTGTGGTTTCTTCCTCTGTAAAAGGTAATAATGATAGGTCTACTATCAGAAGCTCATGGTGAGTATTCAATACAATGATGCCCAAAAAGCATATAGTTACCATTTAGTGACTGTTGACAATGATTTTTCAGTTAAAACTGTGTTCAATGTCATGTAATAAAATCCAACTGCTGTAGTCCAACTTAGTGGTTTTTTGAAACTTTACTTTTTAGAGCAGTTTTAGGTTTATAACAAAGTGAGAGGAAGGTACAGAGATTTCCCATATACTCCCTACACCCACACATGCATATCCTCCTCTATTATCAAATGACTCACCAGAATGGTCCATTTTTTAACAAGGATGAACCTATATTGACACATCATAATCAGGCTAAGTCCATAGTTTATCTTAGGGTTCATTCTGGGCATTGTACAATTCATTGGTTTGGGAAAGTGTATAATGGCATGTATTCATCATTATAATATTATGCAGAGCATTTGACTGCCCTAAAAATCTTCTGTGTTCTGCCTATTCATCTCTCTCTTGCAACCTCCCAAATCACTGATTTTTTTTTTAATTGTCTCCATAGCTTTGCCTTTTCTAGAATGTCATATATTTGGAATCATGTAGTATATAGCATTTTCAGATTTTAGGGTTTTAGTTTTCTTACTTAACAAGAAGCCCAATAGTAAACAACCGAAGTCTGGTAACACAGCTCCACCACACTATTAGGGACCCAGTCTCCTTCTATTTTTCCATTCTTTCATCCAGAGTGTGTTTCTGTCATTCTCATCCTCATAAAATGGCAGCTCCTCCCTCTTATCATATCTGTATTCTGGGAGGAGAAGATAGTGCAGCTGTCTTTTTTTGTCTGTAAAAGCTTTATATTCCCAGACGCAGCCTTTTACTTCCATCACATGAGCCAAAATGGGGCTATATAACCACCCTGACTTCCAGTGGAGCCAGCACTGGGCATTCTGCCTCCCCAAACATGGAACTCCATGGTAGACCCCAGTGAAGGTCAAATGTGTTCCCCTTCTTGTTCCCATCCCTAGGAACCTTCATCCTGCCTTCTCAGACTCCTGATTTACAGAGAGGAGATGTGATGTTCCCCTTCTTCCTTCCTTTAAAGGACTCTCTGCTGGCCCATGAATCCAACTTGTATACAGTGGCCTGAATCCTTCCCCAGAAAAGGCATGACCTAAAACTTGTCATCTAAGAATCTTGATTCCCCTATAACACAAGTGAAGTTATGTCCCTCCTTGGTTCAAAACTATCTCACCAACAATACCAATAATAAAAGTCCTCATGTTGAGAGTGACCCTAAGGCCTCCTGTGACCTGCCTCTCTACCTTCCTCTCTATGTCTCTCCCCTCTTTCCTTCATCTCTGTTTACCTATGCTCTCCTCCCCTTTTCCTTCTTTCTCTCAGCCCTACTCTCCTTCCTGTCATCTGTCATTCTCTTTGCTTCACTTCTCTGGCTACCTAGCAACCCATTTTCACAGATGCCAAGTATACTCCTGCCTCAGGGCCTTTGCATATGTCTCTTCTTCCCCCCCCCCCCAGGACAACCAGATGGCTTCTACCCTCCCTTCCTTCAAATGTCACCAGATCAAAGAGGCCTTACTTGATCAGCGTTTAAAAAAGAACAAAATCAAAACAGTGATAATAAAACAAAGTTCAGTATCTCCTTTACTCTGCTCTATATTTCTCCATAAAACTCATCACCATGAGTGTATTTATCTGCTGTTTGTTGCCTGTTTCCATTCTTATATCTCCAACATGTCTGGACATGGCTCTAATCTATCTTCAGGGCCCATCACAAATGGGTCCCCATAAGTATTTCCTGAATGGATGGAGTGTGTGCTTGCTTTTATACCTTTTCTGTTAGAAAGCTGTATGTCTCTATTCATGTAAATTGTCTTAATCCATATCCTGTCAAAGGCTCTTTGGTTGAGACCAACAAAGTCCTATTTGGTTGATGGTTGTCTGTGCAGTGGTGAATCACAGTCACATCTGCTGCAGCCACCATTGTTTCCAACCTCTAGGATGGCACTGAATGAATTAAATAGATGCTCAGTCAATGTTTGCTGGATGATTAGCTAAATCTCCCTGTAGTACTAAAATTACTGCTGCAGAGAGAAATGTTTGCTCTCTTTCATCTTCTTCAATTCTCCTGTTCACGTCTTCGTGTTTTCTTTTCAAACTCTTTGTTCTTCTTTTTTGTACTTCTTTTCTTTCCTTTCCTTTCCTTTCCTTTGAGATATGTCAGATATGTATTTTATTTATTGTAAATAATTTAAAAAGTAAATTTATTTATTTACTTTTATTTATTGCATTCCATGGGCCTAATTGTATGTATTCAAAAATTACAAGATTCTAAGAAGTTTACTATTTTAACCATGTATTTTACAAATTCAACTGCCTATAAAATAGTATCTGTCACATAATTTGGTAGTAAGTGGTGTTTAAGAAGGAAACTGCTAAAGAAGCTCTTCATTCCATTTCTATGATTCTTACATTCTTTCTAAAATTGTAATCATTTCTCTTCCCTTGTGGACTTTCAAAATTTGATTTATATTTTTTATTATAACAATATTAGTAGTAGCAAAATGTAACAAATAAGTGAACTTTATACCTTAAGAAGCACAAAAGTAGGAATAATACTTGCCTAGTAGGCCTGTAATTGAACTGAAGGATTAGTTAACTATAGGGTTTGAGACAGTTTAGAACAGCAGGTCCCCATACTTGATATGTAATTCCTTTGAGATGGTTTTTTATGACAAAATAATCAAAATCCTACAATGAGACATCTGAAAATGGCATCATATTCATAGTGTGATATCTGCCATATTTACTATTACAAAAACAGGAATATTTCCCCACGGTAAATTCACTTCATGTTACCAGCTCATCTCATCTGTTTTCACCTTACATCCAACACATTTATGTTAAATTCAGATTGGTTGGGGGTATCCTGGGAGCATTTCTAAAGAGCCATTTTGCTCCTTCGTTTCCCTCTCAGTGGCTATTGTGATACCCTGATGCCATCTATCAGTCTGGCTCAAGCAGTGGGATGTGAACAGGTAGCTTTAGCGACCTGAATTCCAGGACATTTTGATGTCGAAAGCCTCAAAACTGTGTAGCAAATACCTGTTTTACCATCTTTCCTGTACCCTAGATTGTGGGTTTAAAATATGTATTTTTTTATTAACAGCAGAATCCCACTAATAAAGGAGTTCCTACAGGAAAGAATAAATAGTTTTTGTAAAATATTAGAACTATTAAGGGTTCACTCACCAATAAACTTAATTAAGAAAGAAATAATTCACTCCTCTCAAATCCTTTATCAGTGTGCCCTACTCCATAACCTTCCACTAGAACAGCAATAACATAAAAAATAAATACCCCACTCACAAATGCAACAAAACCATAAAGTACCAAGGATTCACCTGAAGGAAATGTTTAAGAACTCTATGGCAAATCAATAAATAATCATTTCTGAAGAACATAGAAGACCATCTAAATAATTGGTGATAGAGTTCTCCCCAACATAAACTCTAAAAGCAACTAATAAAACTCTAAATCCTAGGAAAAAGTTTTTTTAAACATATTCATGGAATTCAATTCAATTTGTAAATTTATATGTAATAAGCAAAAAAGCTAAGATTCTTCACAAAGAACAAAAGGGAAAATATGACATCTAGAGATCAGATGTACATAGCAGCAGCTCTTAGATGCTCTGGTTGAAGTATTTGGCAGGAAAAGGAAGAGGCTGCTAGGATCTCCCCAGAGCGGCCCCTGAGGAATAGGAATAGGATGTGAGCATCACTGTGCTACTGAAACTGCTCTTGGTGAAGCTCTGGGGCAGGTTGAGGGAAGAGGGAGGTTTCCTGGAGCAGTAGCATCACCTGTGTGAAGGACCAAGGCCCTCTTTCCTGAAGGAGTGAAAGTGCACATTGTGGATACAATGTCACATCATGATAAATGCAAATTAACAAACTAAATTGGGAACCATGATGGAGCTCATCCAGCGCTGAGCTTGGTGGTGAGTGCAGAGTAAGCTCTCAAATCATGTGAACTCTGCTCACTAGACCTTGAGGAAAGTCATCTCAAGTGTGAATGCAGAGGGCAGGGTCATCCAGAAAGGAAAGTGAGCTTTGTGAGCAATTCTAGAAGGAGTGAAAAGTATGGCAGGGAGAGGTGTGGAAATCCAAGGTCTTGAACTGGATGGCTCAGCAAGACACAAAACTATGTATTTTGGTCCAACCAAAATGGGGGATCATGTGAGTTGAGCAGAAAGGTGTCTGTTTGCCTGCTGAAATAATTCTCCTAGTCGGGGCACTAGGGCACTCTGTGTGTGTGTGTGTATGTGTGTGTGTGTGTGTGTGTATGTATATGTGTATATGACTTAAGTAAAGGAAACCAAAGGTCTATACTTAGTGAAAAGGAAAAATAAGACTGGCACTTTCTAAGTGCCTGATCTGTGCCACATGCCTGGTAGGCTTCCCATAATTCTCTCTCAACAGTGGCTATGTGCATTATTGTGTATTTTACCTCTGAGGAAACTGAGGTTCAAACAGTGACATTACTTGCTCAGTCGTCCAGTTCCTTCAGTTTGCCTTCGAAGCCTGAATGCTTTTTACCCACACAGGACCCTCATCATAGACACACATGTCCATCTTCTGTGCACATAGCCATCCACGTATCCATTTTGTAAAGTTTTTCCAGTTCTTTGGCATATATATTTAGTGTTAACTGGAAACTGACACTAAGATTACACTTTCACTTGCCTACTGGGTTTGTTTTTTCTTACCAACAGCAGAACTTGTTACTTCCCCAACTCCTTTTTTTTTCATGTAATGGAGTTTTATGTTATAGTATGTTATATTAGGAATTATCAGAAACCATGTATATTATTTGCCTGGAAGAATGTCATCATTACAAAAAAAGAGCTCTGCTCTTTTCTTGACAGGACTTTCCAACCAGAAATCAATAGCAGAAGGGGCCTCCTCACTTGTTTCCCAGTGGCCTTGTTGTCCATGCAAATATCCAGGCCTTGCCATTCTACATTGAGGTATTTTTGTGATATTTTGCTGTACTTCCTTTCCACTTCACAGGTTTTATTATTTCTTTTGTATTTTTCTATTCTTAAAAACAGCTTCAAAATGAGCTTTCATAAATTTCCATTTTATCCCAAAAGAAAGTCATTTTCATGCCTATTTTATTCAATGTGGAAGAAGTTGTCCCTGGAAGGCAGTATTGTAACCTTTCCTTCTATCCCAAATCATAGATCAGTTTAAATTAGCAAGAAAGATGTATGCAGCCTCAGCTAGTAAGTGAATAGGCAAAAAGAGTGAAATTCTTCTCTTGGAGAATAAAATCCAATCCACTGGCCATGTTTTTAATAAGATGACAATAGTTTAAATACCTGAATAGAGGAAGGAAGGCTATTAATGTCTCTCATGGAGCAAACAGGGACCAGTTAAAAAACTCCCCTCTTTGAGGAATGGCAAAGCACTACACTCAGCACTAATGTCAAAAATGATTGAAATTGAATCTCCCTTTGTGTGTTGTACACATTATAAATAAATTTCACTTGGGGCATGAAAGTAATGTGAATGGTTTTGCTGAAATAAATGGCTTTTGAATATGGGGATGGGCTCTCTCTCTCTCTTACTTGTTTTTATTTTTTATTTTTATTTTTTGACATAACATTATATTTATTTCAAGTGTACAACATAATGATATTTGATATTTGTATATATTGCAAAATGATCCCACAATGCCTAGTTAACATCCATCAGCACATGTAGTCACAAATTTTTTTCTTCGGATGAGAACTTTTAAGATCCACTGTCTTAGCAACTTTCAAATATATAGTATAGTATTATTAACTATGCTGTGTGTTACATCCGCAGGACTTGCTTATTTTAAAACTGAAAGTTTATACTTTTTGTTCACCTTCGCCCGATTTGCCCACACCTCTCCCTCCACCTCTGGCAACTACCAATCTGTTCTCTGGCATCCTTCCTTCCTTCCTTCTCTTACTTGTTTTTAAGTAAAGGCACAAAGACATGTGGCCAAAAACAACTGATTTTGATGGCACTTGAGTATAAACATAGAACAGAAACAGAAAAAAAGACAAAAGAGAATCCACAAAGTTATAGCTCCATCTTTGTTCTCTTGAATTTATCACATGCTCAAAAATATAATTACAATTTTTTCAGAGGGAAGGACCCAGACTTCCTACAGATAGAGAGCAGCCATCATAGGTACCAAAGGATGGGTGGGGATAGTCACTGAAGCTAAAAAAGCACATTCATTTTACCATCAGCTGACCATTCAGTGCATGTTGATATATACATATCATTAGAACATGTAGACCAATCCTGGCACATCATTAGTTCTCTGTAGCTGTTTGCCAAATAAATTGATTTCAGTTTTTTTCTTTATAACCATTATGTTTTTATGCAGCTTATCATGGTTTAGTAGTAAGTCGATGAGTTACATTTTCTATATTTTTCCTTAAAAAAGAGGCCTATTCACCTTGTGACTTTTAATCCTGTTAAGCCTATCTATAAGATGACATGAAAACTGGTCTTTTTTGGCAATCAGACTTTCCATTGAGCAAGTTATCCTGAAGCTGTATACTTACAGTTTCTATTACAAAGTTCTCCCATCTTTTGTGCAATGAGAAGAAAATAAATGTGACATGTCAGTTAGCTTATTTCCTTAGAAAAGTCTCAAGCTCACCTTGGAACCATAGTTTTAAGACATTGGTCAGACTACAACACCTATACAATAGCATACAAGATGTGGTGGGTGGTATGACTCTCAGTCAGCCAGCCAGAGGGAAGGACCCACCAAAGAATTACCCAACAACCAAAACTCAGTTACAGCCAGAGAGTTCACATAAATGTCATAAAGGGTGTACCAAGAACATCAAAATTAGGAAATCAAGGAGACTGTACCACAGAGTCCCTCAAATTTCCTACCACAGAAGTTGACCCAACAAAGATAGGGAGTCAAAGCAGGTCAGTATAATTCACAGAAACAATAAGAGTCACCTAAAATAGGGAGACAAAAAAAAAAAAAATTGAAAGGAAAGGAGGAGTCCTCAGAGAGAGTGCTAAATGAAATAGAGGCAAGCAAACTATCAGACAATGAGTTCAAAATAATGGTTATAAAGATGCTCAAAGAGCTCAGTGAGAACTATAAAGAACTCCAGGAAAGCAACAAGGAACTTATTGCAAACTACACCACCATGAAAAAGGACATAGAAACTATCAATAAGAGCCAGGAGGAAATGAAGACTATAATACCTGCAATGAAGAACAGAGTAGAAGGAATTAAAAGCAGCCTAGATGAAGCAGAGGATTGAATCAGCAAGTTGGAGAACAAGGTAGAAAAAATTTCCAGACAGTACAACAAATCTAAAAAACTCAAAAAAGAATGAAGAGGGTTTAAGAGCTGCAGGACAACATGAAATGTAATAATATCCATACTATAGGGATACCAAAAGGAAGAGAAGAGGAACAAGAGATAGAAAACCTATTTGAGAAAGTAATGACAGAAAACTTCCCTAACTTGAGAGAAAATGTCACTCAAGTTCAGGAAACACAGAGGATACCAATGAAAATAAACCCAAACAGGCCCATTCCAAGACACATCATCATTAAAATGGCAAATTTCAAAGACAAGGAGAAAATTCTAAAAGCAGCAAGAGGGGAACAGCTAATAACATACAAGGAGGCTCTGATAAGGTTAGCACCTGATTTCTCAACAGAAAAACAACAAGCCAGAAGGGAATAGCAAAAAGTATTCCAAGCAATGAAAAACAAAGGCCTACATCCAAGACTACTGTACCCAGCAAGGCTTTCATTCAAAATGGAAAGTAAAATAAGTTTCCCAGATAAAAGAAGGCTAAAAGAATACATCTCTACCAAACCATCATTGCAAGAGATGCTAAAGGGTCTGCTTTAAGGATATGAAGAAAGAGAGACAAAGAGGAACACAAGTACAAGGGGAAAATGAATAAGTACCTATAAATAATAACCTTAAATACAAATAGATTGAATGTACCAATCAAAAGATATAGGGTAGCTGAGTGGAAAAGAACCAACTTTAAGTTACGAATGCTTTAAAATAATCTTGTTATAAATAGATCTTACTAAATAACATGGTTTTTGTTGTTGTTGTCGTATCTGCATTACTTCAGGTTAAGTTTTCTTAAATTGGAATTACTTCCTAAAATGGGAAAACCAAGTTACTTGCAACAACTCAGAAAAATCAAATGCAGGTAAGGAGAACAAAGTAAGAAAATGTGGGTGTATATTACATAGAATACATGCTATCTTCCTTACTCACTGTTACAAAATTTTTCCTTGATTGTGGATGTAAATAATGTATAGATTTTAATAGCAATTTATGTTTTTATTATTTTTTAATTTTATTTTATTATTGTATTACATCCATCCCCTTTTTGCTCCCCTCTGTCCCCCTCCCCACCCACCCATTCCCCCCAAAGTCAATCTCACCTGTTGTCTATGTCCATGGTTCCTGTATACTAGGTTCTTGTCTAAATTGCTCCCCTTCCTTGCCTCTGCTCCCCCCTCCCTCCAACCCCCTTCCCCCTGACCACTGAAGGCCTATTCTCTGTATTCATATTTTTGGTTCTGTTTTGCTTGTTGTTAGTTTTGTTCATTATTGTCCTGTAATGGGTGAGATCATATGGTATTTGTCCTTCACTGACTGACTTATTTCACTAAGCATAATAGTCTCCAGTTCCATCCATGTTGTTGCAAAGGGTAGGAGTTCCTTCTTTCTTTCTGCTGTATTCCATTGTGTAAGTGTACCAAAGTTTTTCAATCCAATCATCCACTGATGGGCAGTTAGGCTGTTTCCAGCACTTGGCTATTGTAAATAGTGCTGCTATGAACATAGGTGTACATAGGTTCTTATGAATTGGTGTTTCAAGATTCTTTGGGTATAATCCCAGTAGTGGAATCACTGGATCAAAAGGCAGTTCCATTTTTAGTTTTTTGAGGAAACCCCATACTGTTTTCCACAGTGGCTGCACCAGCCTGCATTCCCACCAACAGTGCACAAGAGTTCCCTTTAAATATCAACCAACTCATAGTTGGTATGTTGAGAAATTAATTAATCATTAGGTTAGAAGAGATGCTGAGAGTGAAGACTAATTTGGGACAAAAGTTAACAACTACTAAACCATATGATTAATGTACATGGGCAATATATATTCTCATATTAGTATGTAAATTATATGAGATTCCTTTCAAGTAGATAGTAGAAATAGATATTTCTATCAATGAAGGCCACCAAGCTGGGGGTGCTTGGGAAAATGTACTAATGCTATAGTAAACTTAATTATTCAAATGTGAGTGTACCTAGTCTCTGTTTCAACAGTCTCTTAAATAGTTCAGAGGTTAGTTTAAAACTACATAGAAAGTCAACCACAGGTTCAAAAATAGCTAGAATACTATTCTACAAAATTATTTAAATCCTAGGGGTTTTTTATGCCAAATTAGCAGGTATCATAATTTCTATTTTATGGGGACCAGTTGAGCACTGCAAGTGCTATTGTTTCTGAAGGCTTCAACTTGTAAAACACATGTAGAGAAAAAATAGAGAGTATTGAAAGAAATAAGACTTCTGCATGGTTAAAAAAAAAAAAAAAATCAATCTACTACCTAAGATGGAAAACTCCAAAAAGAGTAAGTTATAGTTCCAGTAGCTTAAAATAAAGTTTAAAATAGAGTTGACTTGTACTATTGGAGGGGGTGAGATCTGACTCAGAAACCAAGTTCATTTTTTTTAATATTTTATTTATTATTTTTAGAGAGAGGGGAAGGGAGAGGCAGAAAGGGAGAGAAACATCAATGTATAGTTGCCTTTCACCTGCCTCCAGCTATGCACCTGGCCGGCGACCTGGCTTGCAACCTGGTTATGTGCCCTGGCTGGAGAATCAAACCAGTGAACTTTGCGTTCGCAGACCAGCACCTTATCCACTGTGCCACCAGCCAGGGCTCCAAATTCATTTTTGGCTGTGAGTCTGTCACTGTCTTTAGGACAACTTTCATGAAAATTAGTTCTGCAATACACCATTTCTGTAATATATTTTACAAAACTAGCATTCCAGAGTAAAATAAGTTTTAAAGAAAAAGAAAAATGATTACTTTACCACAACATATCTAAAATATTATCATTTAACATGTAATAGTTATATAAGCTATTGACATATTTTAAATTTTTTTGTATTAACTCTTCAAAATTCAGTATGTACTTCACAATTTGAACTAGCCACATTTTAAGCAGCTACCATATTGAACACGACAAATTTCAAGAATAAAGAATACTAAGTCTTTTGGGAATGAAAAGAATAACAATCCATATCCAGCAATGCATTTAAAAGATCATACACCATGACCAAGTGGTATTCATCCCAGGGACACAAGGATGGTATAATATTCACAAATCAATAAACATAATACATCACAAAGCAAAATGAAAGACAGAAATTAAAAGATGCTGGAAAAGCATTTGATAAAGTACAGCACCCATTTATAATTAAAAAACCAAAAACAAAACACTGAGCAAAGTGGGAGTAGAGCGAGCATACCTCAACATAATGAAGGCATTATATAAGAAACCTACAGGCAACACCATACTCAATGTTCAAAAACTAAAAGCTTTCTCCCTAAGATTAGGAACAAGACAAGGGTGTCCATTTTCATCACTTTTATTCAAAATAATATTGGAAGTTCTAGCCACAGTGATCAGACAAGGAATGGAAATAAAAGGCATCCATATTGGAAAGGAGGAAATAAAACTGTCATTATTTACAGATGACATGATAGTGTACATAGAAAACCCCACAGGTTCCACGCAATAACTACCCAACCTAATAAGTGAATTTGGAAAAATAGCAGGATACAAAGTCAATATTCAGAAATCAAAGACATTTAAGTATACCAACAGTGAAACATCAGAAACAGAAACTAAGGGGAATATCCCATTTACTATAACAAGAAAAATAAAGTACTTAGGAATAAACTTAACCAAGGAGGTAAAAGACCTGTTCTCAGAAAACTGCAGAACACTGAAGAAAGAAATTAAGGAAGGGAGGAAGAGGCAAGGAAGGGGAGCAGTTTAGACAAGAACCTAGTATAAAGGAACCATGGACCTGGACAACAGGTGGGATTGACTTTGGGGGGAATGGGTGGGTGGGGAAGGGGACAGAGGGGAACAAAAATAGGATGGATGTAATACAACAACAATAAAATTTTTAAAAAAAGAAAGAAAGAAATTAAGGAAGATACAAGTAAGTGGAAGCATATACCATGTTCTTGGATTAGAAGAATTAACATCATTAAAATGTCCATACTACCCAAAGCAATCTAATGATTTAATGCAATCTCTATTAAAATACGAATGACATATTTCATAGATTTAGAACAAATAATTCAAAAATTTATGTGGAACCAAAAACAACCCCAAATAGCTTCAGCAATCTTGAAAAGAACAAAGTAGGAGGCATCACAATACCTGATACCAAACTATTTTATAAGACCACTGTATCCAAAACAGTATGGTATAAGAACAGACACATAGATCAATGGAACAAAATAGAGAGCCCAGAAATAAATCCATGTTTCTATGGTCAATAAATATTTGACAAAGAAGGTGGAAACATAAAATGGAGTAAAAATAGCCTCTTCAATATGTGGTATTAGGAGATCAGGACAGATACATGCAAAAAAATGAAACTAGACCACCAACTTATACTATACACCAGAATAAACTCTAGATGGATAAAAGACTTAAATGTAAGCCATGGCACCATAAAAGTCCTTGAGAAAAACATAGGTAGTAAAATTTCAGGTATCCCATGTAGCAATATTTTTGCTGCTATATCTCCTAGGACAAGGGAAATAAAGGAAAGAGTAAATGGGACTACATCAAACTAAAAACCTTCTGCCCAGCTAAAGGAAATATCATCAAAATGAAAAGGGAACCAACCATATGGGAAAACATATTTGCCAATGATACCTTGGACAAGGGTTTGATTTCCAGAATACATAAAGAACTCATACAACTCAACACCAGAAAGACAAAAAATCCAATTAAAAAATGGGTGAAGGACCTGAACAGATAGTTCTCAAACAAGAGCATACAGAGGGCCCATAGGCATATGAAAGAATGCTCAATATCACTAGCCATCAGAGAGATGCAAATTAAAACCACAGTGAGATACCACCTCACACCTGTCAGAATGACCATCATTAACAAATCAACAAACAGCAAGTGCTGGTAAGGATATGGAGAAAAGGGAACCCTACCGCACTGTTGGTGAATTTCCTCAAAAAACTAAAAATGGAACTGCCTTTTGATCCAGTGATTCCACTGCTAGGATTATACCCTGAGAATCCTGAAACACCAGATCAAAGGACCTGTGGACCCCTACGTTCATAGCAGCACTATTCACAATTGCCAAGTGATAAAAATAGCCTAAGCACCCATCAGTAAGTGAGTGGATAAAAAAAACTGTGGTACATTTATACAATGAAATACTAAGCAGCAGAAGAAAGAATTCCTACTTTTTGCAACAGCATGGATGAAACTAGAGAGTGTTATGCTAAGTGAAATTAACCAGGGAGCCAAAGACAAATATCATATGATCTCACCTATAAGAGGAGCCTAATGAACAAAACAAACAAATGAGCAAAATAGAACCAGAGGCATGGAAACAAGGAACAGACTGAGAGTGACCAAAGAGGAGGGGGAGAGGGAGAAAGGTTGTAAGAAGGAAATGTTAAGTCAAGTAACATGTATAAATGACCCATGGACATGGACAACAGGGTAGGAATTAATTGACTGTGGGAGTCAGTGTTGGCAGGGGACAGCAATGGGGAAAAATTTCGACAACTGCCATAGAACAACAATAAAATTTTTTTAATTTCCATGGGTTGCCAGTTCAGTTCCCAGTCAGGGGACATACCCGGGTTGCAAGCCAACCCAGGTCTCCAGCCAGGTCCCCTGATGAAGGCACATGATGTTTCTCTGCCTTTCTTCCTCCCTCCCTTACCCTCTTTCTAAAAATAATGAATTTTTAAAATCATTAAAATAAAAAAAATTTAACAAGTCATTGGTCAGGCTAAAAAAATTGTTTTCTAAGATATTGATAAAAATCTAGAAAAGCAATTACTGTACTAATATTATTTAGTCTTTCCATATTTGTATACTTGAGGGCTATAAGGCCTGAGTTCTCTTACATCATATCTCTGGTTCACTGACAGCCACTTGCTGTTTAATCTAAAGTACATAATGCACTTTTCTATAAAATAGATCTTAATCTTCTGCCCTATCCTTGAATTTTGGACTTTAAGTTCATTTGCACAGTCCCATTTTATACAATATGATACTTAAGTAGGAATGATGGTAAATGGATTTATAGTTAAAACTAGTGAAATTTAGAGAATTGCATAAACATTCATTCTACTTTCATTTTGACCCTTTAAATTCTTCATAATTCTGGGTGATTCTTTTGTGGTAGGGATCTATGTATTTAGTAACATGGCATCCTGGACAATACTCAGTGTGGAATAATACATAATTGTAAGAATAGTTTTTAATTTGAATCACTTCTACATCAGTGGCATTAATTTCCTTTCAATCCTCCAATCATTTTTCCCTCAAAATTATTCTGTTATATTCTCTTGCCTTCTCATACTTCTCTCTTTATCCATTTACCTTTCCCCCTCCTTGGAAGGCTGGAGGTTTGTTGCTGTTGTTGTTTTCTCCTCCCCTAGACACTTTTCCTGTATGCTTTTCCAATATTGTTTGATGCTCAGCACATCAGGGGATGAAACCCAGCTGTTCTCACCCAATAGCCAAATATAATTTAGCACTAATTCTGTCTGTCTGGCAGAAACCACTAAATCTAGCCAGGCCACAAGATGGGATTCAGAAGAATATATCCAAGTTGTTCTTTGACCAGATTGCAGCATTCTTTCTGTTCCCCAGTGGATTTTTCATCTCTATTTCTAAGATATTATCACCATTTCATTTCGTGTGTTCTGAGAACTCTCCTTGATGGTGCTGTTGCATGAGCTAAGTTCTGTGGCTTTACATGAACATGGAGGGTGATTCCAAGAGTTGAGGTCACAGGCATTTCCCTTCATGGGCTTCCTGCCCAGAGACACTGAAGACAGTATTTGAAACTGCAGGGTTAGAACACTAAAATGGAAGGAACCATAGGCATGTGTAATGAAGGCAACTAGGCTGCATAAGATTAACACAGCACTATTAAATAGAGATTTAATTCAATTCAGCAGCACTTAATCACCTACAGAGTGCCAGGAACTCTGCTGGGTGCTGGCATTAACAAAATGAGCACTTGATCCCTCGCCCTGAAGGGCAGAAAGCAGAGAGTGAAGGTAGTTTGAAGAGCAACAACAGGGGGAAGCGACTGACAATAGTGATGGGGGACACTCAGGAATGCTGCCTGCAGGAGGGAATCTCAAAACTGGCTTCTAAATGATTAAATAAATTTGGAGACCTAACAAAATCCTTACACAAAAAGACAGTATGTATGGAAGTTAGGGGCCTATTTTCAGTTTGTGTTTTGAAAGGCCTATCCTGGTAACAATGGGAAAGATAGGTGACAGATTCTGGGAGACAGTAAGTGGTAAGAAAGATTAGGAAACAAGAGTTCAAGTGAGACTATCGCAGTTACCTCAGCCAGGCCTGTGAGTTAAGTAGGGGCAGTAGGAATGCAACACAAAAGACAGAGTTGAGGTTATTTTGGGGTGGAATTGATAGAGCTTTGAAACTGGTTGAGTTGTGTGTGTGGCTTACAGAAACATCGGTATCACCTTTGGCCCAGCCTTGTGTAGTTTAGTCACATGTACTATAACCAAGGTCTCATTTCTGTGAAAGGAGACAGTGGACGTATCTGTATGCACCACCTCAAAAGTTCTTTTTTTTTTTAAGGAGCAGGGGCACCCTGGCCATGTAGCTCAGTTGGTTGGAATATCATTTATGCACTGAAGGGTTGCCGGTTTGATTCCTAGTCAGGACATTTGCCTGTGTTGTGGGTTCAATCTACGATTGGGGCACCTACCAGAGGTGGCCAATTGGTATTTCTCTCTCTCTTTCTCTCTTTCTCTCTCTCTCTCTTTCTCTCTCTCTCTCTCTCTCTCTCTCTCTCTCTCTCTCTCT
>PVIW01010253.1:0-45593 GCA_004026585.1 Noctilio leporinus
CCACCTCTCTCCCTCTCCGGAACCTGGAAGCGGAAGGGAAAGCAAGTGGAAACAGCAGGTCATCTCCTCCCCTAAGGGCAGGCAAACCAGATAACATCGCAGGATAGAATTCCTCCCGCTGTGCCCATGGCTGGAGGTACATGGAAGGGCTGTCTGACCTATACGGCACTCTGGCTGGAAAAGGTCTGCCACAGAGCAGGGTTGAAAGCAATCAGGGGGCGGGGAAACAAGTGAGAGTGTTTGCAATGCTGTTTGGATGCTTAATAAAGTAGCTGGCACTTACTGGGTGACTATATGAGCCAGACTCTTATTTTAAAACTAAATTTTAATGATGATCGTATAAGGATGATGTTATAATTTCTATGTTACAGGGAAGGAAACTGAGGCTCCGAGGAGGTGAGTTAAGGTGCTGAACGCCACACGGTGAGTGAGCAGGGCCAGGCTGGGCCAGGGCCCCCGGGCTCCACTCGTGTGGACCCCAAAGCCCCGTAGCAACCCCCGTGACTTCGTGGTAGCTATTTTAATGACATACTCATCCCTAAGTCGGGGCCATGAGTCACTTCCTGGTGGCATGGACTCTCCGAGCGGCCCACAGTGCAGGTCTGAATCAGGTGGGCTGCCTCTCTGTGCCCCAAGCGTCCACCGGCCAGAGTCCCACCTACTGGCTCAGTCACAGAGGGCCACTTGCGTGGTCCTGTTTTGTGACTTCACATGCAAGGTACAGGGAAAGTCCTAGTGCTGCCTATTGCTCCTCAGGCGAAGTTCTAGACCATGTCCAGGAAAGGGCTTTGGGCAGAGTGAACCACCAAGCAGTGCCTGGGCACCCCTCAAAATGCTGCCACTGCGATTTCTTGAGGAGCAGGGGTGGGATCCAGCCTTGCCTTCCCCCCAGACCTACAAGTAAACTCAGGGCCACGTCTCTCCCTCCCACGTACACACCCATTTATGAGCATGAATCACAGATTTCCAAGTAACAAGTAGGAAATTTTCTTTCTTTCTTTCTTTTTTTTTTTTTTTTGTTTTTGGAAACGCTCACCATGTAGCCTAGGCTTCCAGCCCTCCAGCCTGCCTATCAGGGGGGTGCTGACCGACCGGGGGTGGAGCAAGGCGGGGGGAGCCATGAAGTCAGAGTCCCCGTAGGGTCAGCACAAGCCATGTGTCGGGAAATCACCAGCTAAATACTCCCCCAACCTGAAGTCACTCACAAAAATGTGCACTAGCGTTCACACTTCATACCTGTGATGTGTATTCACTGTGGATGATAAAGGTCTCTCTCAGGGACCATCTCTTTTGATCTTTTACAGCACACCTGAGTCTCGTGCTTGTAAGTCTCAGGTGACAGAAGATCAAAGGGAATCACCCATGTACTTAGACCAGCGCAGCAACAAAATGGCATAAAAATCAACATTGAGGGCTTCATTCAATGTTTATCAATATGCCCCAGAAAATATTGCAGGTCAGATATTTTAAGAATTTATACTCGAAGCCCTGGCTGGTGGCTCAGTGAATAAGGTGCCAGCCTGCGAACCCAAAGGTCGCTGGTTCGATTCCCAGCCAGGGCAACATAACCAGGTTGCAAGCCAGGTCTCCAGCCAGGTCCGTAGCTGGAGGCAGGTGAAAGGCAACCACACATGGATGTCTCTCTCCCTCTCTGCCTCTCTCCCTTCCCCCTCTCTGGAAATAATAAATAAAATCTTTTTTAAAAAAAAGAATTTATACTCGGGGGGGGGGGCAAAATAAAAATAAACAAACAAACAAAAAACCTCCCTAGAAAGGCCGTTTCCTTGGGAGTCAGAGCCCCGGCTTCTGATCAAGTGGTCATCGAGTTCCCGTTTGCCCCGCAGCCGCCAGGAAGGCCAGCACGACAATTAGTGGCAGTTACCGCAATGGTACCAGCCCTCACCCTCGGCGTATTTGCTTCCCTTTTTATTACTCGCCTTTCCCCTCCTCCTTCTGTATATAGACACCTCAGCTTCTGTGGGAGCTGGGGTTGGGGTCGGCCGGGGCCTCACCAGAGCCGAGCGGCCTGGGAGCTGCTGGCCACGTGCCGCCGATGTCCTGTTTCGGGAGCGACCCAGCAGCCTTCCCCCCGGTGAGGGGAAATTTAATTACAAGAAATTTACAAACATATTTGGAAAGGAACATCGGGCAGTTATTCTTCAATTAGATGGAAGCTGGTTTTAATCGCCTTCCTGGCAGTGTGTGTGCCTCGTCGCGTTCCCTGCCCCCCCTTCCCCGGGGCGGCGGCCAGGGGCTTGTGCCCCTGAAGGCTGCGGGGCAGATCAGCAAAGGGGCTTCGGGCTGGAAAATCCCTCCGAGGTTGTGCTGGCTCCTTGTTAAACCCTAAACTCAAAGCGGAGAACTCGTGGCTGTTCTCCGCTCTCCGACTCCGGCTTCCGGACCTGAAGCCGCTTTAAGTCGGCCGGAGCCAAGGGGTCCTCAGGGGAACCGGTTCTTTCCTCGGTGGGCGTCTTGGCCAGAATCACAGGCAGCCCAACGACGTTCTGCTGGGGATGTCGTTCCTCATACGCCTTCCAGGAGAGAGCACGGGTGTACATGGTGGTGTGTGTGAGTGTGCACGAAGGCGGGTGAGTGTGCAAACACAAGGAAACATGTGAGTGTGTTCTGGAGTGAGTCCACGTGTATACAGGTGACTGAGCAGGTGACTGGGTGCATAAGTATGTGTGTATGGGTTGGAGTTTTGGAGTGTGAGGGTGGGGAGCTGAGGGGGAGCAGAGGGAAATCCTCGGGTCTGCTTGCTTGACCTTGCCCTGAACCGACAGAAATGAGAGCCGGGAACACTTGCCTTCCATGAAAATGCCTCCCTGTCTCCCTTACACGTCTAGCTGTCCTTACATAAACAAGGATGGCAGACAGACACGACTCCCTAGACAATAAGATAATAGAATCATCTTCCCATTAGGTTTCCCACACAGGGCTCCACAGCGAGACGGGCACACGGCACAACCCACAGCCAGGCTCCCAATGAGTTCTCCACTGCCCAGCTTGTTCTGAATTTCCAAGAAGGGAATACGGAGCTGGGGCGATCTTAGGGAGCAGTGAGCCCAACGACATCCTCTCAGCTGTTAAGAGAGCAGAGCCATCATGAGGCGTCTGGTTTCCGTCCTATTCTGAGGGCACGAAGCGTCAAGCTAGTGCCACAGCCTGGAGCGCTTGGCATGGCATGACGGACTTCCCCTTGCTCCAGCAGGGGTGGCCGCCACCTCACGCCTCGCCCTGTCTTCACGCTGGTCCTTACCCTTCCACCTCTCCATGCACCAGCTCGCTCATGCCTGGGTTATTTATGCTGTGCAATCGCTGGTCTCCGTTTCACCTCACCCTCTAAACCAACACCCTTGGATCCACCTTAAAATCCCCTGGAGCATCTAGTCCCCTGTTCCACCATCCACTACAGTCTATTGTCTACCCTCCTCATTTCCAGTGTGCCTTGCCCTTCATCAGACCTACTTTCCTCCTTGCACAGATAATGTACTCCATTTATTCACTCTTTCCCTCAGCGAGTACTATGGAGTACTTTCTACGTCCCGTTAAGTATTCCAGACACCGTAACAATGACAAATACTTACTAGGCACCTCCTGTGCACCACGTACATGTCTATATTCCCTGCATGAAATCATTAATGTGAAGATCTCTCCATGAACAACTGCAGAGGGCACCACAGGCCTACATGACAATCTGGTGGGGCCCTCCAGGTTTTGCATCAGCTCTACATGTACCCTTCACCGCCTTAAGAGAGAAGTAAGTACACTGAACCCATGGTAAAGTTAAAGGAACTCAGACACAGTGAGAGTAAAAAACAGGCCCATTGTAGGGTAAGTTTCAGCATGACTTGGATTCAGGGTCCTCTGCTGGGCCACCGAAGGCCTGACCAAGGAACCTGTGCTGCTGACAAATCTAGCTCTTGATGCCATGACAGACCCCAGCGGCCGAGGTGCAAACAGCGACTGCTGAGGAGCACAGTGCTGACTAATCCGTGTCAGCCCTCGGAGACGTCTGACCTGAGCTTAACTCCCTCCCACTGCCCACCTTCCCCTGAGCACCCCATCTCGGGAGTGGTGACACTTGGTTTTGTTGGCTTCACATTTGTCATATCTGAGATGGTTTTGTCAGTTACTGTTCACGTCAAATCAACCAAAAGGGATCAGCAGGTCCAAGTAAATCAAAGGTATAGTTCCCCCTTTGTTTTCTTCAAGCCTTCTTCTAAGAATAGCAAAGAAAAAAAAAAAAAAAATACACCACCAACAACAAAGGAAAAGGAACAACCCAAGAAGCCCTCATCCCCACTTATTTTACTGCTGGGCTGTAATTAGAAAAGACGCACTAAAAATGTCAAAAGCCAACAGATGAGAACGAGTGTCTCCCTCCCACAGGCATGACACAAGCTCTCCAGCTAAGTCCTCTTCGAAATAGCTGAACTTGGCTGCGCTGTCTTAAACTCAAGTGAAAAGTGGTCCTTCTTATCCTTGTCCAGTGGATACAAAACTGCTCCCTGGGGGGCAGTAAGAGAACAGTACCTCCCTTTTCTGTGTCCATCACCCGTGGAGGAGACATCTCTGCGTCCTGTTTGCACCATTTCTGGGCATGGTGTTTCCACGTCCTCAGGCTGCACTTCTGATGTGCAAGGCTGATCCAGAAGGCCCCGTTCCTGACCATGTGAGAAAATGTTTCCCTCCACCCTGGGGAAAAGTCTGATTGTTTTGTAAGATGAATATCCCAGCAAGGTGCCAGCGTGCCCTCTTCTTTCCTGGTATAGCTGCCACTTTAATGTGGATTTCCAGACCAAATCAAAGCGCTGAAATGACCATCCCCAAAAATATGTAAGTTAACACAAATCTGGACACATGAACCATTTTAAAAGAAAGCCAAGCTGTTGTGTTTATGTTGCGAAATAGGAATGATGTGGGCATCTAAGCTAGAAATTGAGGCAAACGTGGCTTATTATTCTTAAAAAGATGTAGTGTAATAAAATCAAAGAAAAGCAAAGGCAACTACACTCTAGTGTAAGGAGATGCTTTCTGAATTCATCCTTTCAAAAGCTAAAAATTCACACTTTAAAAAATTGTATTAACTTATCTCCCATTTCTTTAAGTGTTTCTCCCAAGAGTAGAACACTCTCAAGAACATATTGATGTAATGACTCATTCCTAAATAAGATGTTTGGCTTTGGGAAGGGATTTTGTCAGTGAGCATATGCCTTCCACCATCTATTTTCATTTGCTAAGAGCCAATATGTCAAACTTGGATGAATTTATTTATTTTCCTGGTGTTTTGCCTTCCTTGGAATGTAAATATTCAATAGCCAAATCCGAGGCAGCATTAACAAGTGGAAGCTTACAAAGTGCAAGGTGTCACGTGAGCACTGAGTTATTTAGCCCAGCATTATAACCCATCAGAGCTTTTTGCTCTAATTGATTTCAGCGAACCTCCTGGGGAGCCCTGGCTGGATTCCAAGCCGGCTGGATTAATAGTCGCAGGGCCAGGCTTCTCCCAGAGGGAGCCCTTGCTGGTAAGCTAAGAGTTATTTACCTCGTATGAATTTCTAACCATATTTTCCAAATTGATTTCATAAATGTCATACGCTGAGGTAGTGTCTAGGTGTGATTTATCGTTGAGCGAGGCTCATGCTGCACCAGCTTACCATAGCGGATAGATTTCCTATTGCTGATGTAACAAATTACCACAATTTTAGCGGCTTAAAAGCCCATGAATTTATTATCTTACAGTTCTGGAGGTCAGAAGTTCAACATGGGTCTCATGGGGCCAAGATGAAGGTGTCGGCAGGGCTGTGAGCCTCCTAGAGGCTCCAGGGGTGAACCGTCTTCTCCCCTCACCCAGCGTTGAGAAGCTGCCTGCATCCCTTGATTCGTGGTCTCCCCTCTGTCTTCAAAGCCAGCGTGCTGCCCAGAGTCCTTTTCCATCCACATTGCCCTCTCTCCGGTTCCTTCTTCTGATCCCCAGGAGCCATGTGATTGCAATGGACTTTCCTGGATACTCGAGAGTCATTTCTCCATATGAAGGTCTCCCAATAAGCAACCTTAATTCCACTTGCAACTTGAGATCCTCTTTGTCACACGAGGGAATGTGTGTTCGCACAAGCTCCAGGCACTGGGATGGGACGCTCTGCCTACCGTACGTATGGACAGGCAGTGGCCTGTGAAATCCTCACAGTGGGGACCTGTGCCGTTTTCCCTGCTCACCTGCTTTTTCCTTTTCTATGGCTCATTTCAAACCTCGCAGCGGGAGGAAAGCTGTCGGCATGTGTGGGTGACAGGAGGGAGGTGAGAACTGGATGCGGGGTCTGAGGTTACAGGAAACGGTTGCTCCTGCAGCCCCACGGGCAGTCCCGAGACTGTGAATGAAGCTCGGAGCCAAATGCTCTGACTCACTTTTCCCTGGAGGGAAGGGCTTCTGAAAACACAGGTGTGCGGTCCGCCCGGCGGGTGGTTTCCTGTACAGTTTATTTCTGTCAAAATAAACTTTGACATTTTACCCCAGGGGTTGCGCTGCAGCTTGGCCTCCCAAAGCGCCCTCCGGGGTGATGTGCATTTCAGGACCTTCAGACGTGAACTTGTACTTGGGTGGGTTCCGCTTCAGCAACACTCAGCTTGGCCTTGCCTCCCCTCTCCCTGCGCGCGTGTTAGGTTCCCTCTTTCCTCCCAAATGCCGACCGCTGACCGCTGACCGCTGACCGCTATGGGGTCAGCCTCCAGCCTTTCCCCCTCAACCCTGAACTGTCCCTGGTGGCTACAGACACCCTCTGGGTTGCAGTGACTGCCACATCGCCACTTCTGACCTCTTCTTATCATCACTTGAAGAAATAAAAAAAGAAATCCTCTTTGTTATTTACATTTGGAGGTTTAAAGGTAATCTCCTCACTGGCTTCTCTCACCCCGTTTGATTTTTTCTGCATAGACCTTTTAACTGATTTTCTTCTCTTTCCCCTCCTTCCTTCCTTCCCCTCCTTCCTTGTTTTGCTCCCCCACTGGACTGTAAGCTCCGTGAATGGAAAACATTTCATTTTATCCCATGACTGTCATATTATTTAGAAATGAGAACAGTGCCTGGGCCACTGGAATTGTCTAATAAATATTATTTAAGCAAGTGAATTAAACACATCTTCTTGAGGAATTGCCAGTACCAAAATTACAATCAATCCCGGAAGTCTAATACTGCCAGAGGCTTGGCTGATAATACGTCCAATTCCTCAAGTTAATAGATAAAGAGCTGAGTAATGAAAGTTGCAGGACCGAGACTATTGGAAACATTTCCTCTTGCCCGCAAGCTGTTGAGGAGAGGCGCTCCATGAGCGGTGGGAGTGAGATCCATGTTGTTCCCGTTGACCCCCACGACTATCATCCTTGAGTTCAATCTATCCTGCTGGACCCACAGTTGGTCTTTCATGTCAACACCCAGAAAAGCATCCTGAGATCTCTTTCTCAGTTTCCTTCCGTAAGGAAAGGCAGCATCAGACACCTCCGATGTGTCATGTTTGCCACCTTTCCCCTGGGTCTCTGTTACACAGTCGTTAAGCCCTGATTTTTTTTTTTGTTTTTCTATTAGGAATTTTTCAGAATGACTTGATTCCAAAAGAGATGGACACGTGACCTCCCGTGGGTGGAGAGATTATAGTACTTAATCAAAAGTGTGAGGCTGGTTTTGTTCACCTTGTCTAACGAGAGGGGAGAGAAGGAAACAGAGAGGCTGAGGAACATTTCCTTGGTTACACGGGAAGCACTGGTCAGAACCCCGACCCGGATCATAGTCAATACACCTCTGGGGAAAAACTGTGGCCCCCAAGGAACCCCAGTTTCTGGTGTCCACTCTCCTGGGTAGTTTCCTCCCTTACGCAATCAGCTGGGCCAGGGAACTAGCTTTGGTGTGACACCGGCGTCAGTGACCTGCAGCTTGATGAGTATTTGCACACCGGGTCTTGGTCTTTGGGGGGCTAGCTCTCCCGCAGAACTGGGCTGTCCTGCTGAGAGAAGCCCAACAAGCCATACAGAGAGGCCACGTGGAGGAAAGGCCCACACAGAACGGAGCTCCCAGGGGCAGCCAGCACCAGCCTGCCGGCCTTGGAAGCAGATCTGCTGGCCAGGGCTAAATGTCCCATCTGACATCACCAGGTGCTGAGGCTGGAAGCCATGGCCAAATCCTGAGTTTTCAGCAGATAAATGCTTCTGTTCTACGTGTAGATCCTTTTTCACTACGTTGCAATGCCCTGGCCTCAAGCAGAGCCACCAGCATTTTCCCCACCAGGCCCCTTGAACACATCACCTGTATAGGTTTAGATAAGCATTAGACCCAGGCACCACCGTGCCTCCCGTGTGTTGTTTTGTAGGAAAGTAGTGTAACTACCTCGCTGATGGTAAGACAAGCTCCTGGTCTCCCTCTCCACCCTGGGAGTGAGAAAAGGCACCAGAGGCTCCGAAGTGGGAAGGAGACAGGTGGTTCTGAGGTTGAATCCTCCTTTCTACCAAATCTGTGGCTTCAGCCAAGTGACTAGACCTGTCTGATGGTCTGCTTTCACATTTCTCACCTGCAAGAGATGGTCATTCCCAGGCTATACAAAGGGTTCAACACGAGTGTATGGTTCTAGCATCTTATCCGTCCTATAGAAGGTCCTTAATACATCGTCCCTTTCAGTTATAACAAGTGTACAAACGTCTGTATAATGTCCCCAGAAACTGATCAGCTCTCTGAGGTCCACAGTTAGTGCCAGAGGGTGAAGCTCTGCTTCTACGTGACTCTGGACATCGCGATCAAGGTTCACGAACTCCATCCACCAATAATAAAAGGCAAAAGATGCAGCAGTTTTTCCAGAAATAGGGAGTCGATGCCAGTCTTCCTGGGTGAAATCTCTGGCTCCCCGATTTCATGCCATGACCCTCTGGGACTTCAGAGCCTGAAACCCCAAAAGCCAAGCCGGAGACGTCTCCTGAAAAGCATTTTCCCCTCAATTACTCCTGTCCTGTCAGCTCCATCCTGGTGTAATTCAGCTGTCAAGATAGGCAAATTATTTCCTCACTCTTCTCCCTGAAGTGCTCCTGATAGAGGGGAACTTTGGGAATAAAAATCCTGGAAGAGGTTTGAGATTGGTGATGTAGATAAAATGCTGTTAGGGAAGGGACGGCGCTTGAAAGGGGACCCCTGAGTGTCACAGGTGGAAGCGGGACATCATCTGTGATAGTCAGGTGAGGTTTTGTAATTCCCTTTGCAAAGTACCCCTCTCCTCAGACTCTCCATATTTAGAGAGCTCTCTCTGTCTCTCTCCCTCTGTCTCTCTCTCTTCACCCAACCCCCAAAAGGGGAAGTTTAGGAAGAAGAGGCAGCAAAGAAGTAATAATAATCAATCCACACCTCACAGCATGAAATACGAAAGCGTGATTGATGCGTGACAGCTCTCACATGTCAGCTTTCCCTCTGTGACATCAGTCTGCAACCTGCGGAGGAAGCCCTAGTTAAGATGCTCAGAAATCAGAGCACAAAGAAAAACATATATGATACTTTGCAAGGAGAGGGGGCTGTATGCAAGAAGAAAGCATGAAGTCAAGTCATAAATGCTGAAATACTGATGACAGCCTGAGGTGAGTTATAGGCATGTATGAATTTTTTTCCTAAGCTCAGTGTCACTGAGCCTGTCTGCCTGTCTTGCCTGCCTCCATCACCAACCACTTAGGGACGGGTCTGAATCACGGGAGCTCCACCTTCAGTAGGTCAAACCCAGGCACCTCTTGCTTGTACAAGCATTCCCTGTTCCATGCTGGGTTCTGGAGCCAGTCCTATTCGGAACCTGGCACTGCACCTCACGGAGTATGAGAGAGCCTGAGTGAGGAAGGAGGTGTGGGGACTGTCCCCATACACGGACCCGGGACATACCCCTGCCTCCCATAGCAGAATAGGGCTAGCGGCATATCCAGATGTCACTGAGAGGAAGACCATGAGTTCGGAATGCAAAGGTTCCAGGAAGGTGAGTAAAGCATGGCCAACAGTGTCCTTGAAGGGAGAAGTCTGTTGGTCCATTATAGCTTTTTTCAACTTGGAAAGAGGACACCTTACAAATTGCTATCCTATCTAAAGTATACATTCTGAGAAAAGCGGAGACAACTGTAATATTATAAACGATAAAATAGTGTAAGTCCTGAGGCTTTGTCGATTTATATTAATCGGTAGTTCCTTGCAGTGAACTTGAAAGTACACTGAACTTGATTTACTAAACTTTACTAAGCACACACTACGCTCCTAGTACTCGGATCAGCTCAAGGAATACAGTGATGAGTGTGAAGTCATTTCAGGGCTGTGCTCAGTAATTCCAGGAGGTGCCTCATCTGGCCTTGTGAACACATCTGCTGACACATGCAAACTGCCTCCGAATATCTAGGGTGCTGAGACAGAGATCAAGGAATAAAGAGAGTCCGGAATAAAGTCTGATGTTGTAGGATTCTTTTTTTTTATTATTCTATTTGTTTACTTTTAGAGAAAGGAGAAGGAAGGGAGAAAGAGAGGGAGAGAAACATCAACGTGTGGTTGCTTCTCACGTGCCCCCAACTGGGGACCTGGCCCGCAACCCAGGCACGTGCCCTGACTGGGAATCAAACCAGCGACCCTTTGGTTTGCAGGCTGGTGCTCAATCCACTGAGCCATACCTGCCAGGGCTATGGTAGCACTCTTTTAAACCCCCTGGTCTACAAGACCTGTGCCTACCATCTAATGTCATTTCTCAATACTTGCCTGTATTCATCCTACCTTCTACCCAGCCTATATGGAGTTGGTGGGGGTGCCCTGCATTGTTTTATCTCTGGGCCCTTGCACGTGCTGACTGTGGTCATGGGTCCTCTCCCCTTTCTTTACTTGCTACACATGCTTGTCCCTCAAGAGTCAGAAGAAGTACTTTCCACACCGTCCACCTGTGATGTTTTTACTGCTGCCCCACAGAGCCTGTGCACTTGTTCAAGTCACTGACCCTATAATGGGCTAAGCATACCTTTATTTTAAACACTGAGCTTCTCAACCTGCTTTGCTGTGCCAAGAATTGAACACGAGTATGTGCCCTACTGTTGCTGACTGGACGTCAAGATGGATGCTTATGTTTACACCAAACAAAACGATAACTGTCAATGTCCCCTTGAACTGTCAGTGACAACCCACTGAAAGACACTGTCTCTTCCTCCTCCAGGAGCTGCATGAGGGAACTTGAATGTAGGGCTTGTCTTAGACCCTAAGGAGCAGCGGGAAAACAGGGCCAAAAGGAGACTGGCTATCTGCCCCTCAGGGCCCCGGGCGCTTCCAGGACTGCGCAGGTCCCTCTCAGCAAACGATAACATCGCTGTTAACCACTTTATATATAAGTAAACTCAGAACAGACGCAGACATGCTATGTTAAGATAATCACAAGGAAGTCCATTGAAACCTCTTGAGAAATGACCACAACTGGTGAAAACACAAACCGCTGAAATGAGTAAGTCAAAACAAACAAAGGCAAGCAAGACAAAGCCCATCACTGAGCTTCGAGGGCACTTCCACACCGAGGAGGTCCTGCAGAGGCTCTGGTGCGTAATGCCGTCGGATTCCTGAGGTCCTGGGGGGCTCCTCTCTCTGAGGCACACCCCAGACAGAAGGGCGGGCGGCCTTCGGTCGAGCTGGTGTGGGATGCCGGATTCCTAACCCCGAAGTCAAACCCTAAGCAAAAGTTTGGCAGTGCCTTTTCCCATGTTTCTTCCTAGTCCTCTGTCTTCAAATTGTGTCATTTGTTATATTCCGCAAATCGATTTTGCTCAAGTTCTTAAGAGGCCTGTTTATGTCATATGCTTTTTATGGGAGAAAAGGGAAAGCAGATGCTCATTTGATTGCTGAGCTTTTCTAAAAGAAGGAATGAAGCGGTTCCTGTAAGAAACTGATGAACTGTGATGTTTGTTATTTCATTAAACAAATATACAGATTCTCATATATAAGAAATGGCTTCTAGAGCCTATGTAGAGGAATAGTTACATGTACAAAATTACTTAAATAATAATACTAAAGTAATCTGCATTCTAATCATTCTAAACCAATCCTTTAATGTTTTCTCCCACTCCTCTCCCATTGTCTTCGACTTCTTGGGGGTTTTCTCCACTTTATCTTCAAACATCCTATTAAATCTTATTAATTTCATTTCCAGATAGTCTCTCTTGTTTGCTGACATTTTCTTTAAGCTCAATCTTTACCTATGGAAGCAGTATCTTCTCTCACCTCTCCAACATACATATACAAAACAATACATTTTAATGCTGAAATAATTTCCTGGATATTCTTGTGCTAATATACCAATAGCCCTAGTAATGAAACAGGCCCAGGTTTACTTTTCATTTGGCTGCTTTGGTTTTTCAAACTTTTTTTTTTTTTTAAGATTTTATTTCATTATTTTTAGAAAGAGGGGAAGGGAGAGAGGCAGAGAGGGTGAGAGACATCAATGTATGGTTGCTTTTCACCTGCCTCCAGCCACAGATCTGACTGGAGACCTGGCTTGCAACCTGGTTATGTGCCCTGGCTGGGGAATCGAACCTGCGACCTTTGGGTTTGCAGACCAGCACCAGCAAGGGCTTCAAACTTTTTTTTGAAGAAGGGTAACAGGCCCACAAGGACAAGAACATCATCTGCCAGTCCTGACTGTACCTGGCACTTGCTGAGCGAATGAACGCATGAGCGGAAGGTGGCAGAGAACCAGAGACCAGGACTCGAAAAGGAAATGTTGGAGGAGTGGCCAAGAGAGAGGACACTCCATCGGTCTTACAAGATGTCACTGTAACCAGAGAACAAGAGAACGCTAATGTTAAAAATCTCTATCCATAGGACTCAAACTACAGCGGCCCAATTCCCCTGCCCCCCGTTTATTCCTGGTAACGGGAAGGTCGAAATGGTGTGCTGCTGCGCACCCAGGACAAGAAAAGACGCCAAGGATACTCCACACATGGCCCTCCCTGTTAACCCATTTAAGAAATGATGCGGGGGGGAAATTTGATCATCATTTTCAGATCAACTTTCTACCAGGCCTGGAGGGAGCCTCCAATGGCAGCCCCTCCCCCGCAGGCTGCGTGGAAACACACATGGCTCCTTTGTTTCTCCAAATAAGATGCAGGCCCTTCAGACCGATGATGCAAGAGGCAATCAAGTGCACACCAACGGCTTCCACCGCTTGGAAGAGATGCCACCGGCACCTCAACGAACGGCAGTGCTTCCCACAGTCTCGCAGCCTGAACTATACCTGATCCTGTAAGCCCTTCCGCGTCTCCCACGGGTTTTCTTTTAACAGGTGCAGCGCCAATGGTGGCAGGTGAACGCGGGCCCTATGAGGGGCCCCACAGTCACGTCTTTGGCCTATGTTCCTCCAGCCCATCGCGGGGAGGCGTGCTAGCAACAGAGGCGGCAGGCACGGGGCTAAGCAGATTTGGCCCCTAGTGCCTTTTCAACTATTTCTACCGGGTTTTCAGAGCACGGTCTGCTGCCAATCACAGCGATTCCCTGGGGAGGCACACTCTAGGAGGGGAAATCAATCACGTGTTAATTCTCTACATGGGCGGGAGGAGGGGGGAGACATGCATGGCAAGGGAGGCCAAGGAAATGTGCTCATAAATACGTCTATTTCCTAAAAGGTAAAATACACCTTTTGAAAACAGTCCAGACTAGCTTATCTGTGCAGCTTTCCAGCACTTCCCCCCTGCTGAGTATTCCTCTAACATCCTTATTTCCTAAACTAAATTAGCAACACAGAAGGTCTTCTCTGAAATGAAGTCAGCGATGGGAGCAAGAGGACCCCAAAGCAGCCTGAAACTGGTCGGGGCTTTGCAAACACACGCAGATCTACTCAGGGAGGCAGAGGCCGCGGCTGCTACGTCAGCACCTTGGCACAAGGGGTCCTGTCCAGCCAGCCTTGTACGTCACCTTCCCAGTCATGCACTGCAGTCAAGGACAAGGTGGTGGCCACAGACCCATTTTGAAACAGGTTAAGCTTGTTTCTGGAGCCAAGTTTCTGGCTCCAGTTTCTGGAGCCTCTCTGGGCTCCAGAGTCTACTTTTCAGTATCCAACTGCCAGGCTGGTCCTCCCCTCCATCCCCACCCCAACTTGCCAACGCTGTTATTAGAGCAATTCAAAGACAAGAGGGTGCTGCACCTGGGACTACCTACCCTCTCTTAGCGACAACTCAATCCTCTTCACTACTGCATTGTGCCCCAGGCCTACCAAGAGCTCTGTCATGAAAAAAACAAACATCCTCCCTTCATCGCGGTCATGGCCAGCCACAGGGCTGCTTCCAGCGCCCCACCGAGGCCAGGCTGCTGGAGGAGCTGTCTTTGCAGACGGTCTCCACACCCCGACGCCCATCCTGCCTCCGCATGGACTGCAATCTGGCTCTGAGGGAATCCGCACTGAAATCTCTCACATTACAGTCACCAATTTCCTCTTCAATGCCAGAACGTATAACTTTCTCTTTTCACCTGAACGTCCCTCCAGTGACAAGCAGGACAGTCACCTGCTCTCTCCTTGAAACTCTCCTCGCCATGGTGGTCCTTCCTGGCAGTGGCCCCCCTTTGTTCCCCTTAATCACTCTCTTTGTTGCAGCTGCAGCTCCCCTTAGCCTCAAAGGCTGACTCATGACAACTTGTCCTTTGTATCATTATACGTTTATCTAGGGGATATCCTCTATTCCCATAGTGTTAAGTACTATTATTGGTGTGTGTAGGTTTTTTTTTTTTTTTAATATCTGATGGTATATCTGCGATTCACAGCTCTCTCTAAACTTTCAGGTACGTAAGTATGTAACTGCCCTGCACTTAACCATTCATGTTGTCTTAAACTTAACCAGCTTTAACAGCTTTCTCCTTCTCCCCTTTATCAGAACATTATTGCAACATCCTGAATCTTGCCTATTTCAGTATCAATGAATGATGCCATCATTTGCACTGCTACTCAAACCAGAAACCGCAGGGAAACACAACACAGGATGGAAACATGAATAACCCTACAAGGCCAGAAGGGAAGGATGGAGATGTGAATAGCCCTACATGGCTAGAGGGAAGTCTGGGGGCCATGGATAACCCTACATGGCCAGAAGAGAAGGCGTGTGTAGGGGGATGAAGCAGGATGAGAAATCTGGAGCAGGATCCTGAAAGACCTGCTGTGTTATGTTAAGCAGTTGGGAATGTGCTCTCAAGGCAGTGTTGACTCACTGATGGATTTTAAACACGAGGACAACCTGATTAATAAAACTAACATTGGGTACGAAGAGTGCTGAGCAATGTTGTAAGTGCTTCACACGGATTAAGTCATTTAATCCTCCTGACAATCTGATGAGGCAGAGGCTATTTAATACCCGCCATTTCCAGTAAGAAATTGGACGTTGAAGCCTAAGTTCCTCCAGGACTGGTTCTTTATCCGTTTCCACAAGCATCCTGAGGTCTTATCATTGGCTCTGGCCACGAACCAGAGAACAAACACACAGATGAGACAGAAAGATTCTATTCCCAGAGGAGGGCAGAACCAGGATTTGAAAAGAGGTGACTTGACGCCACAGTTCTCACACTGAACCGCTATCATCCTACATTATGAAGAGTAAATAAAGATTTGGGGTAGAGGACACTGGAATGTGACAGATTGGGTAGACTCTAACAACAGAACTCAAAGCATCTTTCTCATCAGCAGAACGAGTGATTTAGCTGTGAGATGAACTGTCACCTTTGAATCTGAAGATGACATCTCCTAAAGTGTGGTCCATGGGTCAACTGCTTCAGAAGGTCCTGAGAAGCTGAAAAAAGACTCATAATCCTGGACTCATCTTTAGCATGCTAATTCTGGGGAAGGTAACCAGGGAATCAGCACTGTTGTCAATCTCTATGAAATTCTTATAGAACTAAATTTTGAGATTAAATGGTCTGCCTTCTTTAATCTTCTGAACGTTTTTGTAAGGAAGTGGCATTTGTTAAGGTACTTTGGAGAATATTTTATTTACTCTATTTTAGAGATGCCATCTGTCAAATTAAAAAATTAGATAATTTTTTAAAATGTGACATTTTATGAGTCTTCCAAAAGACAGCTAAATCTTAAGCAGAAGTAAATATATTTCACACACATGTAAGGAATTTCACAATCCACAAAACAGTGGGTATATGAACTCTAAAACTATGTGCAGAATAAGATTTCATGCCTTTCTGGCTAGTGATTGCCAAATCTGATTTTATCATACCCTGAGAAAAATTAACTTCTGTCAGGGGTATCAAGTATTTTGAATATGTTTACAATAAAAATAAGTGTTTAGACACTGCTTAAAATATGCATCACCGGACACTTTTAAGAGAAGCTGAACAGATAGTTTGTATCAATCATGAAATATGGTAATAACCTTTTTGTAGATTAGGTTCTTCTAAAAAGCCAAGCTTGACAAGTACTTTGGGTGTAGGTTGCTCATTTTGAGAAGTGAACTCAAAGAATTTGCTCTCATGCTGACTGTATTAAGCATGGCAGGGGCTGGATCCAATGGGAAAGCTTTGAGGTTAATTAGTTTAAATAAATTTCAAAACCGCCATCCAGTTGGACAGAAGAGGGGAGCATCTATCCACCAGTCCTGGTTTCGTGATCAAGGGTGGTTTGATGGTTTGTTGATTCCTCACACTTCTAGGGAAGTGTGGGTCGGAATGGCTGAATGGGTCTTTGCACCCACCTCATGCAGCGGTAGCCACTGGACCTTGGGACACACTGCTGAGAATTTATCTGCACACAGCAGCTGCCATAATAATGCCTTCCGTAAAAGGCAGTCAAATACAACGTACGGGTCCAAGAGGAGTCTGACAGTTTTTAGAATCTTTACTTATCAGAAATGACTCCTTAAGCAAAGGAGTGTGCATTTTTTCAAATACATGAATTATAAATATTTTATCTCCAGAGATGCTTTCGGGGTTTCAGTTTGGATTATGTCTCTGCCCTGTTTCTTCTCCTCCTGGCCTGATGAGAAACATTTATCCCTTTGCAGTTAACATGTGAAACTTGGAACATGCCCATGAAATAAAAGCAGGTTAAAGTAAATTCCGTATGCGCTATGCCTCGAAATTGTTTACTTGGTGACTGAAGAGTCTTGTTGGACACTGAGCAGAATATGAAGTTGCCACCAAAAGGACTTCTAAGCAGAGGTTGCTTTTAAATCATTCTGATGGTAACGTAAGCTAGGGCAGGCTGGAACCACCTGACAAAGTGCAACACGTGCCCTCCCAGCCACACACACGCTTTTTTAGGGTCAGCACTGTGAGTCATTTTTCCTCCCCCGGTCGCTCTCAATGTCGCCCTAGCAGTTTCTGTTCAGCCTCAGCTGTGCCTTGCTCCCTGGTCCTTACCGCAAAGGGAGGAACATTCCGCACCTTTTCTATTATTTCAGCTAGCGTAGACCCGTTTTTATTTCCCCTTATTTATCCTGCATTCTTTCAGAAACTACTGATGCCGTGAAGACTGCTTTCCATCCCAGGTCAGGTAAATTGGTGAGAGCACAGAGCTGGAGTGTGTCAACTCTGGGCTGGCACTCTGGCTCCACCACTTATAAACTGTATGCATTTGAAATCGTTCCTGAACTTATTTGGACCTCTCGCTCTCTTCGGTGAAATGAGGCTAATAATAACATCACTTTTATAGGATTGTTGTGAAGCCTACACAAGGCCATACAGAAATGAAAAAGGGTTGAACATGGCGTCTGGCTCATAACCAACATTTGACCAATCGTCCTCATCATGATGTGGTGCTGTTCACAATATGCGTTTTCATCTGCCTCCTTCGACGTTATTGATGAATTTGACAATGAATGTCTAGGCAAGATCACCAGTAACAAGAACTTGAAGTCAGTCTTGCACTGGTGCTCTGTGACCGGTAGTGCTCACGAACTTGACAGGCAAGGAGCCGCAAATAGAAACCAGACGGAGCAAGCGTTGACTCGCAACAACCCTGGACACCAGAAACGGTTTCTTCACACATCGCTGCCTGGCTATTTTACACCAAAACTAGTGCAAGTACAAACACGCGTTCACACATGCAGCAAACTACAGCCATCTGTTCATTAAGAGGAGCCTTGACGTGTCACCTCTGGCAGGGGCGGGAAACAGGAACGGCGAGCTGACTCACCTCGGCTGAGAACGTCAAATGTGGGGAATTCTCTGCTCAATTTCTCAGAGGCAGACAGAGCAATATGGGTCTTGCTGTGTGGCTGTAAAAACGCAAGCTTTACCTGAGCGCAATGCGGGAATGACTTCTGGCCCCGTTCGGTGCCCTTTGGTCCCACCCGAAGTGCAGTCAGTGCCACACCGCACAGCAAGAGGGTTTCACTCCCACTGGTGGTTCAAGTGGACAACACGAAGGCCACGAGTAAGAAAATAAAGTTGTTCTGGCGTTTCAACTGTGAACCACCCTGGAGTATATACATTAGTCATGCGTTGTGAGTAAACCCAGAGCTTTTATACAAAAGTGGGGATGAAGATTTCAGGAACTTTTCAAACATGTATTAAGATAAGTTGGCTGGGACACCAGGAAGGCAAGGCTGAACTATTTTGGGAACGGGGTAAACGGGGGCCCACCTAGTCCATGGCCTCTGACTGCCTGGAGGGACACTCTGAGAGCACAAAAGGGCTCTCAGCTGGAAACACGGGAGAGGGAAGTCAGGGAATAGAATCTCGTAGGGTTTACCTAGGAACTGCCCAGACGAGAAACCCACTGGATGTAACAGGTGACAGGAGAGGCATCATAAAGGGGTTTCCTCCCAAGGAGGAGTGCTAACCTGATCTCAGTGGGCACACACGACCGCATGCTGGAATTCTCAGGGACAAGTTACTAGAACTAATATTCAAGAACTGCTCGAAGGCAGAGTTACAGGTAAGTCTGAGGTCTGATCATCCTGAGGTAGAAAACAAAGTCTTGAAGTCATTGTATACAGCTGTCTCACCCAAACACGGATTCTCTGCACCGTTAAAATCGAACTGCAGGTGTGCGTGCTGTTCCACCTGGAGGTGACCATCTCTAGACCTGGCGAGGTGGACCCATCTTATTCTTCCCATCAAGCCAGGGAGCATTTCCCAACCATACTTTCTCAAGCCATACCACCTCTCTGCCGCCACCGTCCACACTCCCACCCCACGGCCTGACCTCTCGCATTGCCCCACGTGAGTGGCTTTGAAGCAACGTGACCATCTGAAATGACCCAGTTATTTATTTATTTTTGCTGAATTTTTGTGTCTCTTTGTGAAAGAGACACAAAATTCACAGAATTCACAAAATTCACCGCCTTGTGACTATCCTTTCCAAACTTCAATGCTATGAGTAAACTTTCTCTGCGTCTTCTTCAATACACAGCGCTGATCACGATGGAAAATGCACTTCACTCTTTTGTCCATTTGCTCATTGAACGTTGGCATGCAGTACTTCCGCCAGACCAATTCCCTATGCCCGCATTGTCCACAGTGCTATCCACCCACCACCTGGGGCTCTCAGGTGGCTAGTCCCAACTCCAACTGTGAAAACTTTGTATGCAAAATGAACATAAAATCTCTCATTAATAACTTTTGTGTTGAAATGTCAATATTTTGGATGATGGGGTTAAAATGCCTGTTAAAATTTACTTCACCCTACTTTTTAGCGTATCTATTGGGAAAGTTATAAATTACATACAGGGATCACATTACATTTCTGGCGGACAGTGCTGACCTTCGCAGGCACAGTGGTGTCGGTACGCTGGAATACACTGTCGTACCTAGAATAGACAGCATTCTGCTCAGGGAGGCTGGCAAATGCCACCCATTTTTATCACGGGGATGTTAACCTACAACTGGGTCCGTAAGAAATGACATCTATTGAGAAGTGCTCAGCAACTCTGGAGGGTCGACGAGATGGTTCCACGTTGGGACTCACTCACAACAGCCCATTGTGTGGCTCAGACGTGGCTCCCTTATGTGCCCTGTATTTGTAGCAGCAATTATGGTTTCCAGGGTCAGGCACATTCAGCCGTTAATAGCCAGTTTGACCACAAGTCCATCAGCTTTTTAGCCATTCATTAAATGCTAGGAAATGCCTTACCCTGAGGTCAATACTGCTTAGCTCAGTCATACTTTATGACCGAGGGAAAGAATGCTTTCCTCTTCATGGTCAATAGTATTGATTGGCACTTCTTTGGGTGGCCCTGGTCGTTTTTATTTGCCCCCCTTTGTTTTCAGCTGCCAAGGAGGTGACATCATCTTTCCTTTCACAATATGGACATTATTGCAGGGCTTGAACCCCAGCATAAGGAGCTCCACTGTCAGACATCGGACCTCACCTCCTTATTATTATTAAAAGTGACTCACAGGGGAAAGGAAACTCCGAGGAACAAGGAGGCCCACGCGGTGAACTCCACAAGTCACCAGGCTGATAAACTACCATCTTTACCACGGGCCACAATGCTCCCATTAAACTCAAAAAAAGAAGAGTAGGTATGACTAATTCTTCCCTTTACCCGCCAAAAATAAATCACAGCACTGAGCTGGAATGAGACACAGACTTTTCCAGGATGAAGAGTTGAGCTGCAGGCTGAAACATTGGAAACATTTTGACAACAGACCAGGTGGCCTGAGCAGGGGATAGAGGAACCAGCTCCCCAAGCCAGACCCTTCCGTGAAAGCGGAGTCATCAGAGGCGGCTGCGGTGACTTGCACCATGTGGTGGCATTGATGGAAGTTTATTAGATATTGAAAATAGGCATTGATCTTTTCAGTAAGCCACAGGCTGACAAGCTTCTGTCCTTCAAAGACCTTCACAAATTACTCATGTTTAGGGATCATTCCAGACCCTCCCAAATGCCATGCATCTAAAGTTTCCAACAGCTTATGGACAGATATTTTATTTGCCCCTGATTTCCTAAAGTTCAACTGCATGACTCAACGCAAGCAACACTAGGACATAAGACGTAACAGAAAGAACTAGGGTATTTGGGGCCAGGCACATGGCAGCTTGAACTCTCAAGTACTTATTTCATTTTGTGGTTTGGATCCCCATCCACAAAATAGCATTAATAGATGTTTTAGAGGATAAACTATACAAAGGACCTATTAACAGTGCTAGCACCCGGTGGATATTATCATAGAGATATGCGTTAGCCAACAGTAGAATAAAAATGGCTGGAACTTTTTGTTCCTTTTGATCAAAATCAATACATTTATGTGGCTAGTATGGTGTTTTACATATATGAAGGGCTAAGTAACTGGTTCCTTTATTAGTACTGTTATTGTTGTCCTAATGTAATCCTGACGTTTTTGGAATGATATAGTGTAATTTAGCATTAATGATCCAGATTGGAACATTTATCATTAGGATGACGAAGATTAAATTAGTACAAAATTCCTCGTTGCTCTCTGAGATCACGCTTCAGCTCCATGCTACACAAGCCATTGCTGCAGGACAGGTGCGGGTCCTTCGGAAAGGCTGCGGAGGGTGGAGGTGAAAAAGACGCTTTCTGGAGTGAGGGCTGTTAAATCTAACCTGTCACTTGCCTGTCATGGGACCGAGGCAAGTTCACCTAACCTCTCCATGCCGAGGCATGGATTCTTCATCATTAAAACAGGGTAACAGTCTCAAAGAAAGAGTTGTACATCCATATTCACGACAGCATTTAGCTAAAAGGTAGACGGAACCTAAATGTCCGCTGACAGATGAACAGACAATTTGCCGTCTGTGCACACAATGAAATACTATTCAGCCACAGCAGAAGGCAATTCTGTCTCATGCTACAACACAGATGAATCCGGAAGGCATTATGCTTAGTAAAATAAGCCAGTCACAAAAAAAAAAAAGACAAATATTGTAGATTCTACTTGTGTAGAAGTAGTCAAATTCATAGAGACAGCAGTCAAGTTTAAAGTAGAATGGTGACCGTCAGGTTCAGGAAGGAGGGAAGACTGGGAGGTTGTGTCATGGGCACAGCGTTTTGGCTTTACAAGATGAGTTATTCTGCAGATGGGCGGTGGTCATAGTCGCCCAACAATGTGAATACAGTTGCTGTCCCTGAAGCTTACACTGAAAAATGGGTAAATGATAAATATTTTATGTATATTTTGCCAACTTTTTGAAAGTTAAAAAAGAGAATTACACTATCAATGTCTTTACTTTTATTTATTTGTTTATTTTTTGTGGAGTGGGTTATAGGATCATGTCTTCCATGTCACCCAGTGTTTGGCACCTATGTACAAGCCAAATAAATTGTAGGTTCTCAAAAAAAAAAAAAAAAAAAAAAAAAACAAACATAAAACTACAAAATCCAAACACCAAAAACAACCAGCAATGGGCTTTCTTTGAATCCACAACTGCTAGCTCTGAGCTAAGATGGCTGAGGCAGAAAACAGTCTAAGAACCTCCCAAAAACCTGAAGTGAAGCAACAGCTAATGGCAGGCCTCAGTGAGGTCCCCAGCAAGACAAGATGCACAGCCTGAGCAACCATGAGGGTCCACGTCCAAGACTGAACCCTAAAGAGGCCTAGCAGGGGGCGGAAAAGAGGGGAGACATGAGGAATCGACCAGGACTAGAAAGGAAGGCCAGAAGGAAGTCACCTGAATGGTGACCCAGGGGGTGGGAGGTCACTGGGTACACCTTCAGCTTGCCCCAGCCGGTCCCCTGAGCACGGCCCAACACTCAACCAGCAGTCATTTGTCTCCCCATAAATACTTTTCACAGGCCCTCACTCACTCGGATGTGTCTTTTCCCAGAAGCTAAGAAGCCTGGCAAACTGTTTTGAACAAACCATTGTGCCATTAGGAAAACTTTTTTTTTTTTTAAACAAAAGAAGGCGACGAAGAAGCAGATTTCCTAAGTCACTGAGATGGTTCAGTCATCTGCTAACCTGTCAGGTTAGCAGGGTGCACGCCCCACTGGGGCTACGTAAGGTCAGGCCGCAGTGATTTTTCTCTCTCAAAGGGCTGGGTCAGGTCACTCCTTCAGCTCACTTGCAAATCTGGCCACACTTCCTCGCCTCCTGATCTAACATATTCCAGCTTTTAATTAGTTCCAGGCCAGCCGATGTGACTGCCCCATCGCACAAGGCCTATGTGCCAATTCAAAGTCTGAAGCCGGTGAACTAACAGAGCCAACTGAAGACCTGTTGAAGGAGGCAAGCGGAACCACACTGCTGCTGCTGGAAAATTCTCCCGCGGGGCTGCCAGCCCCGGCCCTTTCCACGCCAGGCCGGGGCCACAGGCCTGTTATGAAAGGGCTGCTGAGTTCCATGTGCTGCCCTGCCCTTCCAGACACCAGAGGACAATTCAAGCGTGGGACGCAAGCTTCCCCCCACCTCGGGGATGTGTTTCAGGAACAGCAATGTCCTTGGCAAGAGCAAAGGTCATGGCCAAACCCCAGCAAGAGCCAGCAGAAAGGAGAAAGAAGATGAACGCAGGTACAGTTTCTGTTCAACATGCAGCCTCACTTGGCCCTGAAACACAGGCCCAAGCTCTTAAGTTCACCCTCCTCTTCTGAGTTCCGAGTTCCTCTTCCGCCAGTGGTAGGCGTTTTGTGTTTGATACTGTCCCTTTACCGCAAGCATCCTTTCCCTTAACTATAAGGAAGGGACATACAACATATAGATGCATATATGTGATGTACTCACGCTTATTTGTGTGCGTGGATATAGACACACGATGTCTATAAAATTATAAAATTTTACTTTGAATTAACACATTTCAATTCAGTGTTCCTTCGTATTGCACCTTACCATAATACACATGCTGAAGTCGTAATTCCAGAAATAAATATTTGTCTAGTAAAAATTTCTATCAGCAGGGATTATGTTTCACAGAGTTCAATTTGAATTTTATTAGACATGCAATGGGTGTTAAATTTTCCCATTTTAAGCGCCTTATAAAAACATACTTTTCCTTCATTTATTTTTTTCATTTATTCAATGTGAATTTATTGTTTATTCTGTGTCAGCTAAATCTACTATTTAGCTGTGAAGAATAAAAAGTATATAGACAAGCTACTTATTTTATAAAACACATTTTCAGCATATTATTTACCTTTGACTTACTTTCAAAAAAAAATGAAAATGAGCACACCCTGAATACTTAAGATTCTCAGATGATTATTGCTAGTTCACTGTCTTAGCATCGTGACATCTCTTAGCTTTCAGATCATATTCATGAAACTCTGTGGGTTATCTCTGACCTATCCCAGGGGAACCAGCATGGACCCCCACAGTTACACCACCCTGCAACTCACTGACCCATCCCCCCAAGACTATTTGGGGCTCCCAGTGGTTGGATGACACTTTCATGCTGAAAGTATATGCTTTTCCAGCCTGGCAAACGCACAGATTCTCACTGAAATAGAAAAAAAAAAAAAGAAGAAGAAGAAGAAGAAGAAAGATAAATAAACAAAAAAAAACCCACTGTCACTCTCATTGCACTAAATAACACAAGCAGCAGTTACAAGATGGCTCCTTGCAAATACCCCATAGGGGAAAAATAAAACATAAACTCCTTGTGTCCAAGGGACAATGGATGCTGGTGTGCAGGTCTATTGGGCAGCTCTGTCACTGCCTCTGCAGGCTCCTGCACTCGGCCCAGGTCCAGGTGTAGGTTGCAAAGTGTCTTATTACATCTCTCAGGATTTCTTATAGCAACTGTCTTCTCCAAACTCTGCCGGGAGTCTAACTTCCCAGGGTGTGACCTTCTGTAACTAATTCCGCACAGCTCCTCCCAGCCCCTGGGTATCTGGTTTCTAAAGAGTGTCATCGCAAATTAGGAAGGGCGTGTAGAAGAGAACCCCTGTAGAAGGCCAGAAATGTTTTTTCCAGGATTAAGCACGCGGAGACAGTAAGGACAGCCGGAGAAAATTGGGAAGGGGAGTCTCTCTTCTGGTTTGGCTTTACCAAGTTGGGACCAGCCCAGCTTACCTATGAGCTGTGGTGTTGACCGGGCCTGTCACTGAAAACGAAGTACCTTTCACTGTGGCGTTCCGCCAAGAACATAAATTCCGCCCAAAACTAAACACGGCAGAAGGTCTGCCTCATTTCAAAACATCTATGCCAACTGCTCAATACACAGCGTGTTGGGTGGGGGGGACTTTTGGAGGGACATTGGAGGAGTGGCCTGCACTCAAGGGGTCAGCTCCTGACGCCACCGGCTCCCTGGGTTTTGGAAGGGTGTCAGGATTTGTCATTATTCTTATGAAATAATCAAGGCTGGGTGTGGAGAAATGGCTGCTTTAAAAAAAAAAAAAAAAAAGGACCATTGAACTTGGTAATACACTTACTGAATTTACTTCAAGAAAAAAAGTTTCTAGAGATTCCCTGGGGGGAACCAGGGCAGGGGTGGGGAAAGGATTGAGGGTGCAGTGCAGGGAGTCTATATGGATCACTCCCCGAAGATTTCTGGTGTTTCAAGAAGGGCAGAGTACGGGGTTGTAAGAAAGTTTAGCTTACAAAACAAGGACAGTTGTTTTGTTTGAATTGTCCATAGTTTAGTCGTTTATTGATTGTTGGTGATGATTTCTGGTGGGTTGTGGTTTATTTCTTGAAAACCAACGTCCAAAGAAAATGTATGGGTTATTATTGCTTTCCTAAATGATGCCGTTCAGGGAGCAATGAAATCAAAAGCAATTTGTGCCTCATTACTTGGGGGGAACAAAAAAGTTGAGTTGCAGCAATTTTCTCAGGATACAGATACTTGCATCTTCTCTAAAGAGCCAAATCTTGGCTTTTCAACAGTTATCACAGTACAGAAGACACCTAAAGTCTGTTAGGTCATTGGCTTATTCTTTTTGGGCCAAGCTTCCCTCCTTATTCCCACCCATCTCATTTTCAAACCTATTTTCCTCGGAGAATTTCCATCTGGATGAACTGCAGGTTCTCTTTTCTGGCTTTCTCCTGCAGTTACGTTTGTACATTTCTCTTTATAGTGGCCTTAATCCGAAGAACTCTCCAGGTGTTCATCTGACATTCCAGGAAGAGTGTCAGGTGGTTGACAAGACTAGACAAAAAAAAGAGGTGATTTAAAAGGTACAAGGGGAGCATCGACATCTTGAAGAAGTTCTGAATTTAAGAGGGTAGGTCAGATCGTCTCACTTTGTCAGGTCTGTTAGTAGAGCTGCCAGGGAGGCAGAGCACCCCTGGCCGACATCTGTGCTGAAGCACACAGACCTCGGACTCTCTTCTCACAGGGAACAGGAAACACGTCTGTCTCTGACAAATCAAGGCTCAGAACGTGGCCAACTTTCGTAGCTCAGGAAGCTGGGGACCCTTCTGTTATCTGTGGCTCTGCCTCACAGCTCTGCTGTTTTCAAGTGCTTGGTTTCAAGTGGCCAGGTGGAAACGGAGCATCCAGAAAACTATCTCTGTGTCTCTGAAACTTCAAAGGCACAGAGAGGGTGTTTCATCATTAATTTTCATCTTTCTACAGTAGATAATCCTCTCTACATTAAAAAAAACAAAAACAAAAAAAGAAGAAGGGCATTTATTTCTTTTTCATAAATTAGTTCTAGTAATTCAGGTCTTAAGAAATGTATATTCAACCAATTATTTTTTCATGGCTCTCGGTTAAGGAAGTCCAGAATTTTATATATTGCTCTCTCACATCCATACTATCTGTACGTGGCACTGTCCACAGCCTAGTCAAAATGTTTATGTGTTACATCTAGTAGCATTTGCACTGTAGTATTTACAACAGTAATACTAGCACCTGCTAGCAAAACAGTGTCTTTCTATTGAACGGGTGTGATGTAAATGTTAATCCCTGGTAAATTCTATTGTTTGGGTAAAAAATACTAAATAGTTTGATCTGGGTATACAATTTGTATGTATGTGTGTACATATGTATGTGTATACGTATGTATGTGATGTATATTATATTGTATATCTATGTTTTACGTTATGTATTTTTTCTTTTCAACTGGAACTTAGATATTTTTAAAGATTTTAGTTATTTGCTTTTAGAGAGGGAGGACGGAGGGAGAAAGAGAGGGAGAGAAACATCAATATGTGGTTGCCTCTCGAGCACCCCTGACCGGGAATCGAACCGGTGACCTTTCGGTTCACAGGCCAGTGCTCAATCCACTGAGCCACACCAGCCAGGGCCAAAACTTCGACTTTGATAGCAGACATGATGACTAATCTCAACCCTTTAGAAAGCGCCACCCAGGCCACCTGCCCCTGGTTGCTGGCACTCTCTCTTTCTTACTTTGCTTTCTTGCAAAAGACTAGCCACCCTGAGAACCCAGGGTCCACCACGGCAACATCATTGTGTGGGACTGTAGTTGGGGCTCATCTCGAGGTAGCCCTGTGGCATTTCAACAGCAACACTAATTCTCTTTAAGCCTGGAGACCATGTCCTTGCATCACTGGCGAGGGAGAGAGGACGTGTTCCCCGAGCCTGTCATGGGCACTTCAGTGGCACCTCGGAGCTCACGGCTTCCTCCGCAGATCGCAGAGCACCATGCCAGTCCGCACGGCTGTCAAACAGGCTGCCCTCCCGGTTATTCTGTGGCTCCCGGATTTATAAGGTACAGTCCTGGAACACCTGATCTTAGCGTACACCCTCCTTCGGCTCTCCAGCAGAAACGGCGGTGTGTCTCGAAGTTGTGTTTTAAAATGGAACTGAATTCGCAGTGCCAGGGCACACTCTTCAAGGTCAGAGTTGACAGGATGGGAGAGGCAGGCTCCATCCAATCGACTTTCCAGCTGAACGCAGATTCCACCGTCCCAGGCCAAAGTCAGCAGAGCTGGGAACCATAAACGGGAGGCCTGGAACAGCCCCCTCCGGCTTAGGCAACTGAAGTCTGGCAGGCAGCGTCTGACAAGCAATTCAAATAGGTCCCAAAACACATCTGGGGAAGTGAGGAAGGATCTGACCGAGCGAGTCCAAACCAGCAGGGGGGTTGCGATAGGAAAAGCTGAAAATTGTCCTTTTGGCACCAGAGTTAACTGACAATATGTGTCAAATGTCCAGGACGCGCCAAGCACAGTGCAGGGCAGCGTGCAGGAAGGAAGAGGTGGATCTGAGCCTTGGACGGACGCTTAGACTGAGAAAGCTTAAATCGAACGGATTTGGGGGGTGAGGGAAGCTGGGGGCCCCATGCGTCACCTGGGACTTCTCTGTTGCTCTGATCTTTATTACACTTTGATTTCCTCACAAATATTACGAGCATTAGAGGCTTAATTTTTTGTCAAATCATATCCAGTTGTAATTTGCAAACCTCAGCCCCTTATCAGTCGTAATTTTTGGTCAAATCATATCCAGTTGTAATTGGCAGACTTCGGTCCCTTGCTGGAGGTGGCCAAGGGAATGTCCAAAAAAATACAAGAAAAAAGATGGCTGAAAGTTGAAATGTTCAAAGAGCGAAAGAATTAAGAAATAAGTCCAGAGCAAAAATAACAAAAACAACAGACCGAACTTCAGTGATGGCATGGAGCTGATTAGGCTGAATGTTCAACAATTCTGTGAGGTCGCTGTTAAATGTAGCCATTATGAAACAGGAGGATATGTAAGCTTACGATTAAGGACATCGTCTTACAAACAAAGGTTCAGAAATACTCAAAACTCATCACTCCTGAATAATTACATTTTACTCTCATTTACACTCTTGAAGTTCTTTGCGTCTGGCTTATATGTACAACGAAAATACCATACAATGGTGAGCTATTCTGTCACTCTTCCCAGCTCTACTTTCAACGACAGCAAATTGTCTAAAGTCAGCTATTTGGGGAGTACTTATCCCGTGGAAGCCTGCAAAGCTTAAAATACATAAATTACATGAAACTATATGCACTGGGGGCCAGGCAGGGATGTCTTTGCATGAGTTTGGTGTATTATTTTGTTGGCCACGTAGACATAAAGTGATTATAACGCAGATAAAATGTAAAATATGTTAAGTCTTTATCCCTTGCATTGTGAATTGTAGAAATAGTTGAGGAACATTTTCCCCAGTATTAAAAAACTACTCTCTGATTCAGCAGAAGAATGAATCAGTGGGGTTTTGACATACATCTTGGTTGTTTCGCTTTTATCTTTCTCACTAACGTAAAAGAAAACATCAATCAACATTCGAGTTGTAACTACACTCACTCCTCCATTGCTGTTATAAGTTGGCTGTGGATACTTCATGGGGGAAAAAATCAACAAAAGCATTCTGTGAGAATCAATTCTAATAAACTTATGTCCCTGCATGTATGTTTCCTATATGTCAACAATTTTCCCCAGAGAGTTGGTTATTAAACACCGGCACAGCATCACATAGAACCCTACAGCATTTAAACAATGAAAAACTGGAAGGGCAGCTGGAGAACTTAGTAGTAAGGCAGCAGGAACAGAAAAACTACAACTGACTTTGCCTCCAGAATGGGCAGCAGGCTGTCTCCACCATAAGCCAAATGCCGGGCCCTTTGTGTGTCTGGGGCAACAGTGTAATGACATGTGCAGGTGCGATGGCCACTGAGAAGTTAGAAGAAATGCCTGCCTTTGTTTACTTTGATGTTTTCCTTCACGGCACCTTTACACAAGAAGAACTGACTTGTGAGTTGATTGACAGGCTAAGAAACATACGTGATCTCTATCTGTGGCTTATAAGTCCACAAATGTTATACGTGACGGATAACGAGGGGGTGTCTCTCTCTACCACCTGCCATTCCCACTTACATTACGGTGACGAGAGCTCTGCTACTTTCATGTAAACAAGGCAGGGAATATGGTTGGGGTCCTGACTAGCACATGCTCTTCAGGATTAGATGGAGTCTAGGCTCTGGAGATGCGGCCGTTATCTTCACCCTGGAAAGTCTTACCGGGAGCTTAGCCACCATCAGCCCAGATGACTCTCCTGGGTGAGCCCACTCTTCAAATTCAAGGCTCTAGCACACAGGCCCTTCCTGCCTGAGGACTGCCACCAACCCACGGCCCCAGCTCCACCTGCATGCCAAGCTCTGCCTTGTTTTCCACCAGGGAGGGGCAGGCAGCCCAGCTGCCATCCTTCCTCAGTAACCTGTGTCTCGTAGTGAAGCATGGGAATTTGGAATGAAGTTGAGAGGGGGAAGACTGAGCCAGTCAGGCATCTGAGCCATACGGCATCCAGAGGTAGCCTCTCTCAAACACACTGGTGGACAGACACAGGGAAGTAAGGTTTCCTGTGCAGGTAAAGCGGGAAGACAAGAGGTGGGAAGAGTGAGGAGCTGCACAGAGAAGGGGAGCTAGAACCCTCTTAAAAACATGCCTCATCTCCAGACAGTTTAGTTGCAGGAGCCAATAATCAACCTGCAAGATCTGAGCTCATTTTGAACGTTTTTTTTTTTTTATTTTTTTCCTCTTGCAACCTGAACCATCTTAGCTGACACTCAGCAAGATGTGACACTGGGGTCTGGGAAGGACATCAGTCACAGCCTTGGAAGGAAGGGTAAACACTTGCAAGGCCTGGTCCTCTGGGCACGTTCCTCCCCCCAGCAGCCTCTGGTTTCGGGCATCTCTCAACCACTGTACCAGAGAACACGAGTCATGCTTCCTCCTTGCAGCTCTCCTCTCCTATTGCTCCTTCTTGCCCCGCTACATATTGTCCAAATAATCACTCCGTTTCCCTCTGGAGTACGAGAAAAAAATACGAGGCAATAGGTGAGGAGGATTAGCCAGATGCATTTTTTGACAATTAACAGAAATGTCCAAGCAGCTCAGATCCAGCCCTTTCCTGTGGAAGGACGCCGGCTAACGATGTATAGGAGTTTCATTTTTCGGACATGTGTTTTTAATAGTAATGATGATGATATGAAATCCACTCCTCTCCACCGCCCCACCCCCAAGTTGATATAGGACATAGAAAATGCTAGTGCGGATCAGGATTTAACTTTTCCCCTACAGCCGGAGAATACATTCTTGGGATGACCTGGGGTCAATCCCCATCATCAAAATGTTGCTGTTCTGAGCATTTCTCTTCTGCAGATTTTTCCTTTAGTGAATAGAAAATTATTCACTTAACACACACACACACACACATACACACCCCAAAAAACCCCCCTCTAAACCTTTTCTCTGAATTGCAATCACCCTAGTGTAGAAAAGTTCTTATTTTTATCTGGGACAACCTTTCCCTACTATTTGCTATTTCTTATTAAATTGTTCGGTATCCACTTCCACATTTTATTATTCTTTCCACAGAGGAAGCATTTTGCCAGCTGTCGGGCTGACAGAAATCGCAGCCCGCCATGTTCACACAGATGGCTTCACTGCGAGGGACGCTGAAGCTGACGCCTTCCGAAAGAGCAGGCTGCCCCGCAAAGTCTCTTTCCTGATGATGTTGCATGGAAAGTGGTGACCTTTGAACCTTGCCTCCTACCTCTTTCTACTATGCCTCTACCTCTGGGCATGTCCCCAAGCCCACCCTGTCACCCGGCCCTTCCATTCTGACGTGTTCTCCCAGCTTGGGCATGTGACACTCCGCCTGCCTTCTTACACATCTGCCAGCCCTGGGGGCAGCCAGGCCCTGTGGAGAGACCACCCACCATCCCTCATTTCACATTCTGACCTGTACCTCTCACCTATATGCTTTGTAAGTCAAGCATTTAGGGTTTAACAATAACTTAGATTCACTTAAATATTTATAAACTGTAGTTTTTGTGTTTTTTTTTTTTAATACGCAATGCATCTTCAGTGTAGGAAATGTCAATAGAAGAAAAAAATACCCAAATCCCACATTCCAAAAATAACTTCTATGAACATCTGATGTATATGCTTCCAGATTTCTTTGCATATGCATATCTGACAATGTGTGAAATGTTAAATCCATTTATCAATCTGAATTGGATATATTCTAAAGCAATATGAACATACATACATATATGTGATTATACTGTGCAGATAATGTAGTTTTGTAAACTATAGGTGCATTAGATTTCCTTTCTAGTAAATAAATATACACATACTTCATCACTGTTTAATGACTATAGGGTAGCCGGTCATACTAAGATGCCATAATTAATTTGCCTGCAATAAAATGCCATTTTAGATGGTCCCCAGGTTTTCACTTTTTTTTTTTAATCATGAATGTTGCTGGCATGAATATTTTAGTGCTTCATTGTCTGGAACACATTCTTAGAAGTGCATTTTCAGTGTAAAAGATATGGTTCTTTTTAGAGCTTTCGACCCATATCTGTATTTTGCTCCCAGAATGTTATGTACATGTATGTTTCTAGCAGGAGTGAGGCTGGGCTTTGGCCGGAGTTGAGCGTTATCACCAGGACAAATGATCAAGGGGATCCTGAGGGTTTGTTGTTGTTACTAGTCAATTACCATTTAAACTGATCAATGGGGGTCATTACATTATCCTGACCATTGCCATGGACAGAAAGTTTTTTGACATTATCAAAGACCTAAGATACTTGATGAAATTAAATAAATTCCTTCACAGTTGATGAAACTGAAGTTACATTAGGTACTCCAAGTTACATGATATATGAAAAGTTTCAGAAATCCCATCATCTAGAAAATGGTCATAGGTTTTCCACAAGATAGGTCAATTCTGTGATGGAAACTTTTTGTTCTAGCTTGCTGTTTTTTCAAAGGCCAGCAACATAATATGGGTTGACTTTTTACAATGATTAATAATGCTGCTCAATATCACCCCAAATTGATAGCACAACTCCTATTAGTCAAACTTTGATTTTCAAGAGAAAAACAAAATAAAACAAAATAAATTGTAAAAAAAAAATTCCCTTTAAACTTCAAGTATTTATCTCTCTCCAGATCTCATTTCTTGAAAACCTACAACCTTTGATAACTGCCATGCCCCAAACTGGACTGGAAGGAAAAGTAACTTCCACTACTGGTCAAGTTTCCCCCTCAGCCCCAATCCCCAAGAGTTGAAGAGAGATAAGACAGCTAAAAAGATACAACTTTTTTATTTCCATGTTTTTAGTCGAATTTTTAAAACACTTAAAACACTAGTACTTCACTGTTCATTTACATCTTGATCAGTTAAAGTAAGGCATTAATCCATAATCTACAGCACCCTCAGCGTTGCATTACTTGACTCTGTGCCAGTGATAAAATTTTAACATTGATACCAAGGCCGGCCACGAGGCTGCTCAAAAACCTTCAGTGGGTCTCAGTGTCCCTAAGACATAGACCATGCCTGACCTGCGAGTCCCTCTTCTTGTCAGGCCCCAGGACATCTTTCCATGATTGTTTCTAGATGAAAGCCCCAGGCCTGCAGCGCCAGCCTGCATACAGCATTGAGTTCACTGCAGTAAGTCGCAGGAACCATTTATGGCTCTTAACATGGGGAGTGGCTGTGGCAGAGTCATAACCAGGGAAGGTTACTTAGGGGCAGAGTAGCAAATAGGAGCCCTTTGGAGGGACATTCAGACCTTCCCTTCTTGGACTGTCTGGCTTCTCTGGACTGCTGCTTCTAGGACTCCCAATCCCACTCGCCCTCCAAAGTCCTTACAAAGTCCATGAAGAATCCCCAGTTTATTTCACCTCCAAGGGACACGTCATTCCCTTTTCGGGCAATCTGTGGCACAAAGTGTCTGAGCTATCCAGGGGACATTCAATTTGCTATTGCTTTGCTATCTATCATTGTCATGCATTATCATTTAATGGCCTTTAATGCATGTTATTTGCTTCTTGGATTGGATTATACATTTCTTGAAACCTGAAATTACATTGTACACCTCTCTGGAGCCAACTAGCAGCTTCACATAACAACGTGTTTACCGCAGATACACTGAGGTCTCTGGCAAATACTGATAATGCCTAATGAAGTTTGGGAGAGATGGTTGCTCAGTTATCTTTGGCTCCCTCTAGTGATGTCCAAAATATAGCATGGTGCTGCACATTCTCATTTCATCCCATCCATTATGATTTTACAACTATTAGATGTGACTCGGAGAACACATTCAGCTACCAGGGAAGAATAATCATTAGAATGTATCAGTCTCTTTCTGTAGGCTGTTGAAGACATGACACAAATGATCTCATCGAACAGGCACAAAAATCAGGGGAGATAGCTTTTCTTGTTCTCCTGTTCACAGGGGAGAACAGCGAAATGTCAGGTGACTTGCCTCAGGTCAGACAGGGGGGCCTTCTCTCAGGTTATTTTCCTTTTTCTACCTTTATTGAGATAGAATTGACACACGACATTGAGTACATTTAAGGTTTACAACACAATTTTATATATGTATATTATTGCAAAATGATGACCATAGTAAGGTTAATGAACACATCCTTACATAGCAACCTCACATAGTTACAATTTGCATTGACTTTTTAATAGGTACTCTCTTAGCAACTTTCAAATATACAAAACAGTATTGTTAACGGCAGTTACTGCTGTGTAGGATGGATTTCTAGAACTTGCTCATCGTATAACTAGAAGTTGGTACCCTTACATTACCTTGACCTATTTCCTTCACCACCACCCAGGCCCAAGCAACCACCAATCCGCTCTATTTCCATGAGATTCGTTTGTTTGTTTTTAGATTCTTCACGTAAGTGAGGTCATATAGGATTTGTCTGTCTCTGACTTCTCTTGCTAGCATAATGCCCTAAAGTTTCATCCCTGCTGTTGTAAATTGCAGGATTTCCATTTTCTATTCCTGCATGTGTGTGTGAGAGATACTTTCTTTATCCATTTATGTGTCAATGACACTTAAGATTATTTCCATGTCTTGGTCATTGTACCCTTATTTCAGACTAGGTATCCCGGACTAGTGGAACTACTGAATAACTGGGCTATTAGGCTGATGTGCTTTGTTTCTAAGTCTTATATAACTTAATTAAGAATGTACGGTTCTAACAGATACATGTGCATAGCAGACAGTACTCAGCTCAGTTTGAAAAGAATTGAACAATTACACGTGGCGATGAAAAAAGGCAGGGAAACACATTGTTCAGATGGTCGATGTATTCTCAGATTTCTAAGAGAGAACTATTTTAGAATAGGTCTTACTTGGTATGGCTTTGCATATAAATAGGGTCAATTTTAAAAACTAATTGTTTATTGTCATTTAAAAACAGTCTATTTTGTCCAACTTTTCAATTAACGACCTATTCATGACATGAATTTGGTTATAATGGATTATGTTTTGGTACAGAAGAGAGAAGATTAAAACACAACGGTTACCTGCAACAAAATGATTTGCATAGTAACAATGCATGTACTTTCTCATCTGTTAGTTCCACAGTTTATGCTGAATCAAGAATGAAACAGTGTCACTTTAGGTGGGAAAAGAGTATATAATGTTGAAATTAGTATTCATTCCCTCTTCTGGAGAAAGGGAATCATCCCAATGAACAATGAACAAAATATATACAATAAAAAAAAAAACTTGCACATTCAATGTCACCTCCTCAGTGAGAGGTAAATGATGCAGGTGGTTTTATATGAACAATGTTAAATTTTCCGTGTATTTTGAAATGTTACGTGGTCTCTGGCTAGACAGCAGGAAAAACAAAACAAACCTTACAAGTCGCTCCTTTGCTGCCTCTTTACCCCCATCCTGTATACATTATTATTAGCCAGAGACAGCTGGTTCCTATTAACACTGAGAGGAGAGATCTATCTTAGGAATTATGATTGAGTTGAACTATAGGCCAGGAGAATTAGTCAGCCCTTCTTCCTCACATGCATTTGCAGTCATGCTCATCACCAGCAGGGAACAGACAGACGTCCTTCACTGGACTGCAAGGCAAGCAAGCCATATGTGCATCTGATATTCAGGGCCCTGTGTGTTTGTGTGTGTGTGACAGACAGACAGGCAGACACACCTTAGAAATAAGCTGTCATGTCATTCACAGCAGACACTCCATCTACTACAAGATCAGGGTTTATAACTTCTCTATGGTAGCATGAAAACAACCTTTAGGTATTGCCCAAGTACTTGGAAATGCATTTAAAAAGTTAGTGATTTCTCAGCTTAAAAAAATATGGCATTTGAAGGTCTGAACAAGAAGTGTCTGGTGGGAGGCAGGGGGTCGCCCTTTGATACCCAAAAGTTCAGGACCAGAGCCCTGAAGCCTAAGCAGGCTGACCTAGATTGGCAGCCTATCTGCCAATCACTGGCTGTGTGACCTTGGAAAAATGACTCACCCTTTCTGAGCCTTCTTTTCCTCATCTGGACATGAATGATATTTATTCGCAGAGCTGTGGTGATGATTAAACTAAATCAGACCTCCTCTCTGACATAACTTGAAGAATGCCTAGACCCGCAGAATGGCTGTATGCTCTCAGTACATGTTTGTTTGTTTTTTGAGTTTCTTTCAACTCCATGGGAAGGCCCCCAGCCTACCACCTGCTTAAAGCATCTGCACATAGCCTCCTTATTCTCAGATAATGGCAGCGCCTGTATACATTTTCATGGAGTAAGACAAATAGATCAGAAGCTTCCGTTCCACCTACAGCAGGAAAATAATGACTTATTCTTCTACAGTTTAGCCCCTGAGTCAGATGGGAGTCACATATACCGGCCTTGCCATTCTTTATGAAGATGTTCAGTTACTCCGGTTGCTAGTTTCCGTGGCTCTGTATCAGGCATGGGTGCCCCATGCTCTTCTCTCCTGCCTCCCCTGCTTCTCAACCCCTTCTCCCATGAAAAAGGGAAAACGGAATTCAACCACAGGATTTTAATAATACATGCACTATAACCTACCTTGGGAGAAAAACATTTTGAGAAAACAGGCCTCTCATGTGCCCACCTGGCTTAGGAAGCCAAAGTCTTAAAAACAAAGCAGTGTGTGTCCTGAAACAGAGAACTGAAGGTCCCTTGACCAATGACGGCATTGTCTTGTTACTGCTGGCAAAACCGCTGGCCCACAAAACGCCGAGGAATGAAATACGGCTGCCTGCATACTCTCGCTTCGTTGGATTTCAGGTTTGGGAGTGAAGGGTTATAATGTGGCAGTAACGGGGGTAAGAAAGTAGTTGAAAGAAGCAAAGAGGCACCGAGAAGAGGCTGCAGAAGGGCTTCCCGTACAAGTAAGTGGTAACGGGCAGAAGGGACCCTGACGTGTCCACCAGCGCAGAATTGTGACACCCTGTGCTCCGTGGACCGTGCTTGTGAGACAGTGTTTATCTTCCTTTTTTCATACATGAAGTGGCTGAGTCCTGGTACTATTAAAACAATACGTCCCAGGGAACACAGCTGGTGAGCGATGGGGATGAGAGTTTAGCCCAAACCTGCCCACCATGCTCATCCTCCCCAGCAGAGCCGTGCTGAGCTGAGGAGGGCAGAAGGAACAGACCCGTCCGGAATCTGAGAGGACTTTTCTAACCCAGTGTTTCCAATGAGCACTCTACGGAACGCTAGTCTTAGGCCTTATTTCCCAAAAAAAAAACCAAAACTATTTGTTGGTTGTCGCTGTTAAATGCATACATACATAATTATATTCAAAGGTAACTTTTCAGAGATTCAAATGCATGTTAGCTTGCTTCAACCTGTAACCATCCCTGTACCGTAAGAAATAAAACAATTCAACTTGGTTTAACTGAGTTCCAAAATGTTCTGTTGACAAAAGTCTAAGTCTTTGCTAAAAATCAGTGTCCTACCCAGTCTCTATTTCCAAATGCTGTTCCAAAGACCAGCAGGACACTTCTGATCTTCCTCCTGTTGGGCTGTTTCCACTGCAAGAAGCAACTCGTGATGGAAAAGCTCACGGTGGACAGAGACTAGCTCCCTCAGGAAAGGCATGAATCGTGGGCCCTCGGAAACTGCTGAAATCCCACCACCGCCTCTTCCGAGATAGGCAGCTGAGGACGCCTTTCCCACCTGAGCCCTGGTCTCCTTGTGTTCCTGACGAGAACAGGGCAGTTGTAACAATGACATGAAACGATAATAGTTCACAGGAACTACTCTGTAAACCACAGAGTTGTAAGTGTTTTTATTTTGCACTTGCTGTTTCTTTAAAGAATATCATTTCTCCTTCACATGTCTTTGCTTTGACTGGCTAAGAGAGGAAGTGAGGCCAGAACCAGGCCTCTGTAGACCTTTGCCGTTGGGTCAGAAGGACAGGAAGATACTTCCTCAACTGGATAAGTATTATTTACCTCAAAACAAGTCTTCTGATCAGGCCTAACACTGAAACACTGGAACCTATGGTTCCATTATTATTATTGCTACTTAGCTTTATTCAGAGAATTCTGGACAGCATGTAGGTTGAATTATATGAGCTTGTTTTTGTGGGTCAGATAAGGGCAGATGTCAGCAATTTCTTCTTGTTCTACCTAAAACACATCTGGAGACCCTCTGATGGACAAATCAAAGGGCCCTCAACATGCACACTTCTACCGACCCAAAGATCGCTGGTTCAATTCCCAGCCAGGGCACATAACCAGGCCTCCAGCCAGCTCTGTAGCTGGAGGCAGGTGAAAGGCACCATACATTGATGTTTCTCTCCCTCTCTGCTTCTCTCCCTTACCTTCTCTCTAAAAATAATAAATCTTTAAAAGAAATTTAGGAAAAATGCAGCTGGTCCAATTAAAAGCTTACAGGTATTTTTCCCCAAGAGATTTTGGCGGCACATTTCAGACTATATGGGAGAAATTACATGGCTTCCTCACAGAAAGGCAGACTAGCTTGAATCTCTGCTCACACAGAGGGTTGACAGGGACATGGGAGATTTTTATTCCCTGCCCTGCCCCATTGTCTAAAATTGCTAATGAAGTTGGTAAGTGAACAGTTATTACCACACTCGTATGAGCGTTAGATGTTTCAATGCAAGAAGGGCGAAGCTCCTCACATGTCTGACACTGTTCACGGCAATCTACACACCACAATCTGTTCAGTCACTAACTCCACTGAAATGCCTCCTTTGATTTCCAACTTAAGGCAAAACTCTTAGTTTCTGTTGTCTTTGTGGCTTGGATTTATGATTATTCAACATGTGCAAGTATTTTAAAAGTTATCCCTCTGGGACAGAGATGGGATTTGGAGAGACCTTCATGGGTTTGCAGAGGCCAGTGAAAGACCCTCAGTAGATGGCTGGACTGAATGTGCGTGCCGCCGGAGTCCACACGGTGCCTCACTGGTGGCTGACTCACCCGTCAGGAAGCCTGCCCATCTAGGGTCCCTTCCGTCAGCGGTTCAGAGCCCCCTGGGGCACCGGGGGGAATCAGCTGTCCACACCACTCATGGACCTGGGCCTCAGGGATCTGCTCCTCTGATACAAAAGAATCACAAAGGGCAGATGTTAAATGATGACCTACATCTGTGTTTGGTAAAGACACTTCTGGAAACTTGCATGCAAAATCAGCCCAGATGCCCAGCTCATGACAGGCCTGCCAATGCTGTCCACGAGCTTCCTGTGTCCATCCCGTCTGGGGTTTGAAAAGTCAGAGGGAGCCTGACGATTCCAGAAGAATTCCCGGTACAAAGCAATCTGCGTGCCAGAAGTGTCTCTTCTCTCCTCAAGTTGCGTCATTCTTTTTATATTCCTTTTTAGGTCGTATGTAGAAAGTGGGCTGAGTAACTTGGGGAAAATAAGTGTGGAGGTACAAAGACCCAGCTGCCTGGTGGATGAACGTTAGTTCTGGGGTTGAGTGAAGCGGGGGAGGGATGAGAGATAAAGAATTGATAAAAGTTGACCTCTTCATATTCAGCTTTGGTTCTGACCAGCAACACAAAAATCTGTATATTTTTTCACACCTCAACTCTTGGGATCTAGCTTGGATTACTGTTTCTAGGATTATTCTAAAACTTGTGTGTGGCTCCCAAAGAAAGCCATTCATATTCTGTCTCTCTCTCTGTCTCTCTGTCTCTCTCTCTCTCTCTCTCTCTCACACACACACACACACTTCTCCCATCTTCCATTTTCATCCTCGGTTCACTTCTTTTCATTCTTGTCTTCCCTGCAATTGTTATATACAGTATATATTAATAGAAGACTGAAGATAGGCTATGTCACACATTTTCTTGCAAAAAATAAATTACTAGGACATAATCCCCTAAATGCCACCTCTCAGTCAGAGCAGGAATCACCAGAAGCAAGCTGCCACTACCCGGTATCTGCAGAGGAAAAGTCAATCCAACAGGATGCTGGAGGATAATTTACCAGAAATAGTGAATCTTGGGAGCCTAGAAGGCTCCCATAAAAGGCAAGTTCTTACTCGAATACAAAGTGAAGAAAAGGCATTCTGTGCAGGCAGAATGGGGGAAAGTCCCGTTTTCCTCCTGCTTTCTGCTCCCTGTGGGAATCAGAGTGCTGGAAACCAGGAAAACAACAGGCCCAGCTGCAGGGGCAGAAAAGCAGTTTATTAGGGAGATGACATTTTTAATGAGAAACACTTGCTGGAGGAGAACAAAAGGGCTTGTTTGGTCAGAAAGATGCTCTTGAATCTCCTCTGAAGTGCATGAAAAAGTAATTTCATTTCACATCAGACCCGAGCACGAGAATTTCCTCAGGCTCCAGATGCTGCCCAGCACAGATGCTGAACAAATGGAGCAAATGTCCTGGGAGTTAAAAAAAAAAAAAATAGTAACAAGGGAATTTTATTAGTTTTGTGGCCAAAAAAATCATTAGCAAATAATGAGCTTAAGAAATAAAAGGTTGGGGTTGGCAGTAAGTTGCTGGACACACAAAATTATTCCTAATCATCTAAAATCGAATACGGAGATCAGTTTTCACTTAGAAAAACAGAAACTGTGAGTGTAGCTGCTGTACTTTGGACTTGCTCATTGACCTTCTGAAAATGATTGCTGAGCACTGTTTTGGCTGGATTCTCAAAATGATTAAACATTTTATATATATATATATATATATATATATATATATATATATATATATATGTATATGTATATAATACCTTATAGCAGTAATTCAGGTGCTTCCAGGAAGGGCAAAGTTGCCATTTCAGCTAGACTTTCCCTTTGAGGAGTGTTCACTGTGTCCTCAGTCCTGGCCCAGGTCACACACAGACACGGGTGACACAGGTGTACCCAGCAACGGCTTTCTAGGACAAGAGCCCGAGCCAGGTGCCCGTCCGAGCTAACGGTATGGGCTGAGTGAACCCAGGCCGGTGTTCCCCTGGGAGCCACCAGGAATTCTAGACGGGCTTTTCTAGGCCAGCTTCTCCCTCAGCCGCTCGGGCAGAGACCTGCACCTGTGGTTTGGAGTGACCGTGGATCACGCTGGGTGTTTCAGGTCAGGATCCAAGAGCCAAACTCTGCTTGAAAATTCAGAACAGAATAAACCTCTGTTTCAAGTGTCAAATCTGTTCCTAGGACCCAAGCCAGGAGGGCACTTTTAGGTGGGAGGGCTTCTCTGAGGGGAGTTAACAAAGAAGCCGGTGTACAGTCAGGGGCAAGAAGACAGAAGAAGCCAAAAGAGAGTTACTGCTACCCCTGGGCTGAAATGACCAGACGTCCTCTACCTGTCCCCCTACCCTCTGCAGAAGAGGATTCCACAGCCCCTGCCATTACCAGTGTGGCTTTCATTAATGGTCGTGGCCACACTATGTGTTTACCAGCACCGACCAGGCACTAGTTACTATCTTTAACTATGCGTAACCCTTAATCCTCACCAAGCCTCACCAGAGCAAATTCTACGATCCGCCCCCATATTTTAGGAATGAGACGCTGAAGGTCAGGAAGGCCAGGCAAGTTGTCCCAGGTCACACATGCAATTAGTGAAAGGGAAGGAGCGGCAGCGGGTCCTCACCAGTTTACACACAAGCGTATGTTCTCCACCTTTAGAGCATTCGGGCCCAGCAAGGGAAGGGCCGCCAGACTGCGGACGGTGCCGGGAACAGCCCCACAGGCCAGTATTTCGAAATCTGGACAGTGTTGCGCACAGGGTGGCTCCCTCCGGCTCTGGGAAGTGGTTTTTAAATAAACGACTTTGCAGCAGTAAATCATCTTCCATCTCTTGAGCAGATGGGAGATAAACAAAGTCAGCGAAGTCATGCCCATACGTACTCGTGTATTAACCCCGGGGCTGAAACGCGTGTAGGGACCTTTAATCTGTCCATGAGATTGAGTAGAAACACAGCCAGCCCAGGCCAAAGCGCTTCGTTATCCTGCGTCAGGACAGTTTTCACTGGTGTCTGTCTGCTGACGTTGGTCTACCTGGCACTGGCTCAGCAACGGGGCAGAGAGTGACAGGATGGGGAGCAATGAGCACAGGCCCGCAGGTGTGTGCTGCTCGCTGCTATGGGTGGAGACTGCCTGGCAGGAGCTCCGGAAGCTGCTCCTTTTGCAGCAGAGAGTAGCCCTCACAGTGCAGCATCGGGTGGGCCTTCAGCCAGCGAGGGGGGGTGGTGCTTTCAGGGACGAAGGATGATCAGAATTTTTTTTTTTTTAATCCAAATAATTAGGGGAATTCTGATCAGCACTTTTAAATATGGAAAATTGGCCAAAAATCACAATTTCCTCGGTCCTCATCGACCCCATGCTTACGAAAGAGCCCAGGCAGTGACGTTTCCAGAACCCTAATCGAGAAAGACGATTTTTCAGACTAAGAACTGACTAGGGCAGCTACTCACTATTGTGTTTTTCCCTTCAGACCCCCCTGACAGCCCTACAAGGGCAGGCAGAAGCGTGAGTTAGGGGATCAGAGCTATTAAATTTTTTAAAAATATTTTATTATTTTCAGAGAGAGGAGAAGAGAGAGAGGCAGAGAGGCAGAGAGGCAGAGAGGCAGACAGACATCAGTGTATGGTTGCCTTTCACCTGCCTCCAGCTACGGACCTGGCTAGAGACCTGGCTTGCAACTTGGTTATGTGCCCTGGCTGGGAATCGAACCAGTGACCTTTGGGTTCGAAGGCTGGTGCCTAGCCACTGAGCCAGAGCTATGAAATTAAAACTCTATTTTTACTTTGGTTAAATTACTTCATGTTTCTCAGCTTTTATAACATTGTTTGAGGCTTAAATGTAGTGATGTGTGAAGACCTCGCTGAAGCTTAGGGCTTTGTAAATATTACTTCACTTTGTTTGTTTCTCTTAACCTAATCTTTTGCAAGTATGACTGTATTCAAAGGGTCTTAAATCAGCATTCCCCTCTTCCAAATAAGGACAACCTAAATGATTAATTTTTAGTAACTGAGATGATTGCAAATGTATCTTTTTTAAAACAGAAGGATGTTGCATTACTTAGTTACATAGGAACTAAGGTATGTATATCTTAATGTATACACATATTCTCAACCTGCCAGAAGATCTCAACATTCCATAGCTACAACTCTGCCACAGTATCTATTGCTTCTTATAAAACACTGCAGTCGTAAAAGAAAAACAAAGTGTCTTGTCTAGTTGACTCATCCAAGTCATCTCTGCTTTTCATTGCCTGCAGCCTTGTTTCCAATTCTGCAAACAATTCTGTACAACACTGATGAGAATGCAAATACTTCTTGAAATTCAACTCTGTCTGATGCAGTGAAACCCAGGATTGCCCTGTGGATAGGCCTGTTTGCATCAATTTGTAAATTCATTTTAAAATTCCCAAATCCTTACATATAAATCTGCTCTTTGAAATCTCCTTCAAACTAATCATAACATTTTGCCTATCTCTGGCACATGTTTATTTCATGTTTGTATAAGAGGCATGATTATACCTTTTTGTTGTTGTTGTTTTTTCTTTTATTAAGATTTTATTCATTATTTCCATAATGAAGGGCAGGGAGGGAAGAAGAAAGGGAGAGAAACATCAATGTATGGTTGCCTTTCACCTGCCTCTAGCTAGGGACCTGGCCAGAGACCTGGCTTGCAACCTGGTTATGCGCCCTGACTGGACTCGAACCAGAGACCCTTGGGTTCACAGGCCAGTGCTCAATCCACTGAGCCACACCAGCCAGGGCTGATGATACCATTTCTTAAATGCATTTTTTAATAGTTTGAAAGACAGCTTACTTTTCTGCCTTTGGGGTGGAAAAGGCAAAAAGGAAAGAAAGCATATTGTTTTTCTATAAGGCTTTCAACTCTAAAGAGATATCACCAATTGCCATTTTCCTCTAACAAGATTGGAAAACATAAACCTTGGGGAAAATCTTAAGGTGGATCTTTGGGTTTATAATACAGCTGCCTGAGACCAAGGGGGGAAATTATTACCATATATAGCCAAGCTCTCGAGGAAATTCTTGCATTTAAAGGCGTTTTATGTGTCTTAAAAACATACAAAACAGCTGTATGTAGAGGGTTTACTCTGTCAGTCAAATATTCATCTCTTCTTTCCAGGTTCTAGATCATTTTCTTACAGGATCTCACTGGGCCATGATTCTATAACTGGATTAGCATGGACATCTGGTCTACCAGAGCAGGCAGGTCCAGTATGACTTCCTCAAACAAGGCAGGCAGCCAGCCCTGCTGTGCGGATCTTTGCATTATCCATAGTGTCTCTCCTGCTCAGTGATATGCAGCTGGAGGGATTATTTGGGGGGGAAAAATGAGACCTTCGGGAAAGCAAAAGGAAATTTGGCATTGTAAATTAAAAGACATTTGTGGTCTTTCCAACTAATCAGAGTAAGATAAACAGGGTCATGAGAACATAAAAATCTGTCTGGAATATCCAGTGGATTCCGAGAAACGTCACTGTCTTCCAAAAGACTGATGACCTAATCCTCTAATGTAGTGACTGACATTAATACAGAACTTCACAAAATTACATTTAATCCTCAAGTCTTAAAGGAAGTAGAAACTTTTAAGCTATCACATATTTACACATGAGAAATGATAAAGGTTTGCATAAAGAGAATGAAAAGTGGGGCAAACACTTTCAGAGGAAACAATTGTAAGCAAAGAAAAATTTTCATTACTTTAAAAAATTGTTAGACCAGAGAAACTTTCATTACTTTAAATTTTTTTTTTTTTTTTTTTTTGGTCTGGCCTGCAAACACAAAGGTCACTGGTTCAATTCCCAGCCAGGTCACATAACCAGGTTGCAAACCAGGTCTTCAGCCAGGTCCGTAGCTGGAGACAGGTGAAAGGCAACACATACACTGATGTCTCTCACCCTCTCTGCCTCTCTCCCTTCCTCTCTCTCTGAAAATAATAAATAAAATCTTTAAATAAACAATAAAAATTAAAACTTTAAAAAATAAATTTAAAAAATATTTTTTTGTTAGGCCAGCTGTGTTCTAACATGGGATATTAGTAACAGGAGTCCTATATTTTATTAGTTTTATTTTGCATTTCCTACATTTAAATGCAGGTGGTAAGCGTTCTTTAAAATAACTGATTGCTAATGGCCAGTGAACACACATGTAATATTCCTAAGGACATGTTGAATATTTACAATTTACTGATTTTAGGGATAAGACCACACACCTGTGGACCCATACTGCTTTCTACATCATAAACACCCACATCCTCTCTAAATGCTTCCTCCTACCCTTTTATATTATTATGATTACTATACTTAATTTATGTTTGTGATAAAAAACACAATATAAGAGCTACCATTTTAGCCAGCCTAAGTGCCCATCAGTGGATGATTGGATCAAAAAACTTTGGTACATTTACACAATGGAATTCTATATAGCAGAAAGAAAGAAGGAACTTGTACCCTTTGCAACAACATGGATGGAACTGGAGGGTATTATGCTTAGTGAAATAAGCCAGTCAGTGAAGGACAAATATCATATGATCTCACCCATTACGGGACAAT